>CAJVPS010000279.1:0-28554 GCA_910591765.1 Ambispora leptoticha
ATTTCTAACATGATGTTTCACTTAATTTACTCAAGAACAAGTAAAATTACTAAAGAATAATTACAAAGAATATTAAATACATGATAATAAAGAATTTAAATTAGCAAAATATTAAATTATTTAAAGATAATTTAAAAAAAGAAAGAAAAGATAAAAATAATTAATAAGGAAATTATTAATTTAATTAAATCATAAATTAAGTATGACACACATGGCTAAATTAATATTTAAATAAGGCTAAATATGGGTAATAATATAAATTAAAAATAGAATTAAATTAATTAATATAAATTACTTATTCACCCAATTTAGTAATGATTGATAATTACTATGCTATGTGCTGCGACTACACTATATACTGCATCATGTCTACTGCACTACACAAATAAGCTAATTGGTTATAATATATATTAAATATATTTTATCTTTTATAAAAAAGTATTAGAGTTTCTTATAAAATAAATAATAATATAATATAATAATATTTTTTTTAATTAGTTATATTATTTTTATATATTTTTTTAATATAAATTTATATATAATATTTTGATTATAATTAAAATAATATAAATAAATATCTAGTTTTGAAATCTTATTTTTAATTTTTTTTATAGCTTTAGAATTAATCTCTTATATATTAAAAATATAAATTTTTATATTATTTTATTTTTGAATTATATATTAATTATTATTATTATTAATATAATATATAATTTAATAATATAATTAATAAGAAAAGAAATTATTTTTTCAAATTTTACCTTAAATATTTTTATCTTATTATCATTTTTAATAAATTTATTATTTATTTTTTTAGTATATTTAATTATTTTTGTATTTTCTTAAATAAATATTAATTAAATATAAGAATTTCTTTATTATATATTATTATTTATTTAATATTAATATTAAATTCTTGATTAAAATTTTCTTTTTATAATTAAGCAAATTTTATATAAGAGTTTTATAATTTTTGGATTTTTTATTTATTTAATATAATAATTTGAATAAATTAATATTATAATATTTTAATTTATAATATATATTTATAAATATATATTATAATAAAAATATTTAATTAATAATTATTATTATAATTTTCTTTTTGAATTTTAATATATATCTAAAGTGAAAATCAAAAATAATGTAATATTTAAATTTTTTACTATTATAATTAGTAAAATATATATTTTTCTTATATATAAAAGTTTTTAATTTTATTAACAAATATTTTTTATTTTTATTTCAAAAAATAGCTAAAGTTCTCTAATTTAACATATATTTTTTTCAGAATTTTCAGAATTTTTGGTGATTTATTCTAATTGCATATAAAGTTAATTAATTTTTATTAATTAATAATTAGTAAAAATTAATTAACTTTATATACAATTAGAATAAGTTATCAGTAAAAAATCTGAAAATTCTGAAAAAAATATATGTTAAACTAGAAAACTTTAGCTATTTTTGAGATAAAAATAAAAAATATTTGTTAATAAAATTAAAAACTTTTATATATATAAAAAATATATATTTTACTAATTATAATTAATAAAAAATTTAAGCATTACATTATTTTTAATTGCTACTATATATATATTATTATTATTATTAGATAAAATAATATATAATTTTATTATTAAATATTAAAAAATTAAATTTAAATTAATATTAAAGATTCTTTAGTTTTTAAAATTTATTATTATTAATTATTATTACTATTATTCTTATCATTATTATTTTTTATAATTATATTATTATTTTTTATAAATACTTTAATAATTATATATATTTATAATCTAGTTGATAACTATATTATTATTTTTCTTATTTATCATCTTTTTTAAATAAATAAATAATTTTTCTTTTTATCAAATTTATTAACAATTAATTTTTTATTGATATTATATTTAATTATCAATAAATTTAATAAAAATAAAAGATAAATAAATATAAATAAGTAAGTATAAACAAGAATAAGAATAGATATAATCAAGCAAAAATAAAAGATCAAGTAAACAAGTAAATCAAAATAAATAGAAGGGAGTATAATAAAAATAAGAATAAGCTGATAAGTAAGCATAATATTTAACTTTTAATATTTACATTTTTAAATAACTTGAATTTCAGAATTACAAGAATTATTTAAATAAGATGATTTATTAACTTGATAATATTTTTTAATGATAAACAAATAAGCAGAGTTCAAGATTTATTATATAATAATAACTTTAAAGAAATCAAAGATACTATTATAAATATAATTAAATATCAAGTATAATTAAAAGATATAAGCACATTATACCAATATTAGTTTGAAACTTTTAAAAACCAAATTTATTTAAATCAAATAAATAAGAACAATTACATTATATTAAGTCATTTCAAAAAAAACTGAACTTCCCCATTCCTATCTTTACTAATCACTATTGGACCTATCACCAGGCTACACTTATTTTTCTTGTATGATTTTGAAAGGAATTTGGTTGTTCTCAATATCAGAATTATCAGAACTTGTTTGACAACAGAATATTCAACATCTGAAAGATTAAAGATTTGACAGATTTCTTGTTAAAAAATCATTGAATATATACATTTTGATATCCTATTACTAATAGCCTCTTACAGTTATAACCCAACCAACCCAACCCGAAGCCTCATAATCACTCCCGATAACTTGCAACTCTCCTTTATAGTCCGTAACCACTTCTGGTGGTTTGTAATTACATCAGTAGTTCGTAACCACACTAACTGCTCCAAAAACTTTCCAAATTCTAGTATTGCCATTATTATACACTATAACGTGACGAACAACCTTTGCAGACGAGATTATTCCCAGCTTTATTTTTTATTCCTATTAACCTGATAACCATCAAAAAATTACGTAAATTTATAAAGCAAACTATAAACTATTAATTTATTTTTTTAATTACTAAAAAAAGTCATTGATAGATTTTAAAACTAGGGTGGTGACTAAGTGAAATGCACTGTATGAATAATGATTGCAATATAGTTATTTGAGATCCTCGTCATCAAAGTCATCCGA
Source organism: Ambispora leptoticha (assembly GCA_910591765.1). Taxonomy (NCBI): domain Eukaryota; kingdom Fungi; phylum Glomeromycota; class Glomeromycetes; order Archaeosporales; family Ambisporaceae; genus Ambispora; species Ambispora leptoticha. Next base: position 3,044 of record CAJVPS010000279.1, read on the forward strand.
AAAATCTAATCAAGAAATTCAAAGAAACGAACTTAATTTTCTCCTATATAAAATAATTCTAATAATTAATATGATAATACCAACCATTAAAGAAATCCTGATCAACAACCTTATCGCCACCTTGACTATGTTTATGCCCTGCTTTATGGGGTGCGACGTGGGGAAAGTAACCTTCTTCACCAGAGAACATAAGGCCCATGCCGCCACTGCCACGCTCGCCGCCCCCACCACCGCTACTGCTACCACCGGCACCACCACCTCCGCTTCCACTCGCCATTCCAAAATTAGAAAAGTTTCCTTGTTGGTGAAACGAGCCACTACCACCACCACTACCGCTACCACCACCTCCGGACGGGGACTCGTCGTTTTCGTCGTCAACAGTCATTGGTTCATAGTAGTCGTCTATAGCAAATTATTATTAATTCGCTAATTATGAGATCACGTATTAAAACGAACTACCACTTACCGCTACCGTCTGCTTCCGGCATTTGCGACATTTTGCGTTTCTGCCTTTTAGATTGTTTGTTCTTTGATCTTTTACCTATGATTGCTGAAGCAAGTTGTTATTGTTATAGAAGTTGTCTTTATCAAATAGTATGGGATATTGATACGCAGATATAGTTACGGCCAAGAAGACTTTAAGGTGTCCTGCTAATGCGAACAAAAGTGATTCCAATTTGACACTAAATAGTTTGATTTTCTGCAAAATGCTGAATGCGCGGAATCTCCTGTCTTAGAAAAATATCTAAAATAAAATTTTACAACATTTTGCTAATTAATTAATTATAATTTCTAAAATAAAATTTAAAATTGATAGCAAATGAAGATTTCTCTAATTATGTTAATAATCAGAAATAATATGCAGTTAGGCATTAAATAGTCCCATTTTCACGAAAAATGTGAAACAATTACATACATGTGAAACATACCAGAGGATTTGGAAGAATTTGATTATAGGTTTCAATGCTGTATCGAATACAAAAAAAAACATCTTTTTTCATACATATAAATATATTACAAGAATAAAAACTATATAAGTAGTGACAGTGCAGAAACAGGATTAGATTTTATTTTTATGTTACATAACAATACTCATAATAATAATAATAATTATTCAAAAGAATACACAATCATACATTATCGTCGATTTCGACGGTGCTCCTAAATGCAAGTTTAAGTTATTATTTTAAATGTATTGATTCAAAAATAAAAAAGTATATTACTCACCTCCATTCCAAACCGCTGCATAGAACTGTTATTAGACGTAGATGAATCATTACCAGCAGCAGGTCCGGTAGGCAATGGAGACGATCCAGAATTAATTTCAGTCATATCGATGCGTCCGGGTGGAGTTGTGTTGGATGATTCATCCCTGCGAGCACTATATGGAATAGGAGAGCGAAGACTTGTTCCGCTCATGTTGTATCGATCCTGATGGCCACCGCCATTTGACCTCCTTAGATCCATAGGATACCGGCTCATTTCAGGATTACTACCGCCACCATTTCCACCGCCAGCAATATTATAATCTCTTTCTCTGTTTTCCCTGTAATGTTCTCTCTTTATCCATTCTTTTCGTGAATCATCTCGATCCCGTTCCCAGTCTCGTCTATCCCTCTCGCGGAAATATGATTGATTATTCCAACCTCGTTCTCTACTATCAAATCGATCTCCGCCAGGTCGTGGATATTCTCGTTTATAATCCACACTGCCAATACCAGGACTACCTCGATTGCTATTATCGATAACGCTTTGGTCTCGTTCATTCTGAGCATTTGAAAGATGACCGTCTGGATTTGCAGGATCATAAGGTGAGGATGCTGATGAAGAAAGTAAAGATGGGGGTGCTCCTTGTCTTGGAGTAGATGGCAAAGAACTAATAGGAGATACACCTGAAGATCCGAAATAATTTGAACTATAGTATCTTCCACGATCTCCAGGTGACATCTGTAGGTTTCTATTAAATGGGCCATTCGGCTGAGTCATACGTGAACGAAATGGACCATTATAATTGTGACGAGGAGCACGAGGTGGTGATGTGTAACCTGATCGCGGGCTTGTTGGTATGGGTGGGTCGTTAAAAGGATGTGGATTTATAGAAGATAATGAAAACTCGCTTGACTGTTTATTTGATGAGAATTCTTTGTAGGTTGGTGAACGTCTTTCGCGTATTTCTTCATATTGGGACGAGTATTCCTGAATAAAAAAATCAAAAATCAATCAAGTTATTATTGTATTGATTTGAATCACAGTGTTTTGTAATTACTCACCTTTGTGCTAAAATTATTGTTAGTATCTAATGAAAGAGATTCATCGATAGGTAAATCTTCAGGGAAATAGTCATCAGAAGCGGGAGATATTGAAGATTTCGTGATATGATTTGTAGATAATCTTGGTGACTTAAACGAAGATATGCTTGAAGAAATGTTAAAATCATCGAGTTTGTCTTTTGGATTTTCTGTAGTTATTTCCTTTCCACTATTACTACCACTGTGGTTGGTACTACTACTTTTTAACAGAGGCGACGATGATTGGTCAGTGGAATCTTGTGTTCGTTTGGTAATGTTATCGCCATCACTAGTTCGAAGTGATTCTTCCATCTTTTTTTTCTCCTTATACTCTTCAAAAGTGTATTTCTTTAATTTTGTCGGAGTACTTGGAGCGACAGTGGGAGTTTCGGGATTTGACGTATGGGGAATGGTTTCCTGATTACTATCATTATTATTATTTTTAGTGGATGGTATCGAATCTTGTTTCACCATGCTAGGTTGCTGCTCACTTGAGAATGATGGTTGAGATATAGATTGTGTTCGTTTTTCCGTGATATCAGAAGAGGATTGATTAGGATCGCCCGATATATTGCTCTTATTTGAATTCTGATTAACAGCTAGCGATGAATTATTTCCAGAGGTTTGTAAAGCTAGTGACAAAGATGATTGCGTACGGTTTTGCTCAATTTGTTGATTAGGAGTTGAAGGTCTAGAATTCTTGTTGAATTCCTGAGTTTCGGAAATTGCATTCGCGACTTTAAGACTAGGTTTTGAAAACTCTTCCTTAAGATTCTTTGAATTTAGACGTCGAACTAATAATGAAGACGATGAATCAGATTCAGGGTTTTTTATGGATGTCACTAATTCATTTTCTTGCTTGGCCTCTATCCTATCTTTTGGTGTTTCTTTTGATTCTTCGATTTCCGTTGAAGCATCACCCTCTTCATTATATGATGGTGGTGGTTCTGTCTCAATTTTCTGACGTTTGTTAATGGAATCAGAATCTAAATGATCCACAGAACTGACAATGGGTTTTGTCTTGTATTCATCATCGACTGCCACACGTTTCGCGGGAACAATCGGTGTAGCTCGAGGGACAATTACTTCCCGTTCTCCATGGTTATCAGCATCCATTTTATTATTTACCTCTTCTTTTTGGTCCTCAATTTTATTGTTTTTAATATTATCAATATCTTGTTTAGATGATTCCGCCCTTTTTGCTACTTCCGACTGATTGTTTATTGTTCCAACAGCACCATTAGTGTCTTTTGGTGTATTTGCAGCTTTTTGAGCAAGATATCGCTGGGCCCAATATTTTTTGAGCGGCAAATGAGGCAAATAACTGATCATTGGAGATTGTACTGTCTGCGAGATTTTTTCAGAAGATTCTTTTGAAGCGTCACTTCGTTTATCGTCTCCAAAAGATGCTGTTGATGATGTTACAGTCGCTGCTGATCCTTTTTTGGAGGATTCAGAACTCAGGGATTGATTATTGCTTGAAGAAACACGTATACTTTTTTGGGGTTTATTAAGTTTGCCATTCAAAGCATTTTGATTGTCCTCTTGATCCTCAGATGATCCCACGTCTGTTATGGAAGACAAAGAAGAAACTGGCGATGATAAATAAGCACCCTCCTCGTCTTCAGCCTCTTCTATTGTCTTTTTGTTGGATCCTTTGGTTACCTTAGACCTTGGATTTTTTTTACGACGGTCAACAGATGTCAAAGGAGGAGAATTTAATAGTTCCGAATCATTTGACTTTTCTTGCTTCCTCGAGTAAGGAGTTGATAATGAATTTTTGCCAACTTTTATTTTCCCTTTATTACTAGATGTTGAATCAGCTCTCGAACGTCGAGCATTCTCCGAAATTTTTTTCTTGACATTCTTTTGTTCGATTTTATTTTTTAATTTTCGTTCTTTGTTCGACTGGGATCCATTCATGTCATGACTAATTGTCTCGTGGGTGTCCGAATTATCAGAATCATTAGTTATAGCTTTTTCCTTTTTTTTTTCTTTTTTCTTCGTGTCAACATCTTCATCTGGAGAATGAGAAGCGAAACCATTAATTTCTCCCTCATTAGTTTCTTTACTTTCTTCTTCCTCTTCTTCGTCATTATCCTCGTCTTCATCGCATATCTTTCTAGTACGCCGAGGACGTTTATTCGGCAAATCTTTTTCCCCTCGTTTCGCAGCCGGCTGATCCATATTGTGATCTTCACTATTAGCTCGTCGAGAACTGATTTCACGTCTTTTCATTTCTTTTTTGCCAACTTTTTTGAGTTTCGCTGAATCGTCAGTGGATCTTGTATTTTTTTTATTCTGTTTTGTAGTTTTGATCCTTCCTTCCCGTTGCATTCGATAAATCACACAGGTAATAGTGTTCTCGCATGCGCAATCAGTCAATTCTAGTATGGCATTAGCTGTCTCTCCCATCTTTTTCCTCCGGGAATTGATCGTTATCTCATTTTGAGTGCTACATCCTTCAGCATTTTCAATCAAACTTAAGTCCACATGATTTGGTTCCCAGTCCCAACCGACTGTAATCTCATCTCCCTTTAGAATTTCGCATTTAGCAAACACTACTAAATGCACTTGTTGATCTTCTCCACCCGGGACAAAAATACTTCTGGCTTCTGCATTCGGTCGACAAGACCGACGTATAAATCTGGCTTCATTTCCATAGACGCGAGCATCCACGCAGAGGTCCAATGTTGGATGAAATAGAACAAAAGGTTTCGTTACACCCAACAAAGAATATTGATTAGTCCCGTCAGATTTATACGCCGATTTCAGACAGACTTGACCTTTGAACTCAAATAAAAATCCCGAAGTAACATTTGTCTCTGCAAAGAGACCATAACAAATTTGCCCTTTTTGGCGTGATGATGACGAGTTGATCTTTTTCACTATAGTTTTCATAAGGGGACGTAGCAAAGATTCTCGTTCCATGGGAAACAAATTAAAAGGTGATTGTTGCGTTGATGATTTATGTATAGTGACGTCTTTACTGTTCACTTCGCTATTAACGGTTTGCCATGTGTCAATTCCGCTTTTTTTCTTTTTGTTGGGTGTTTCGATAATTTCATTCGAGTTTCCATCGTCATTTTTCATCGGACTTGAACTGGATGACATTGAAAGTGATCTTTTTCGATGCTGGGCTTGACGTTGATATTGAGTCAAAATCTTACGAAATAATTCATCAACCTCTTTTGATGCTATAACATTTTTTTCGACCTTCTTATACTCAGGATTTGATTCCTGGAAATCTCTGCCACTATCGGCACTTTCGTCTAATTCATCGTCTGATTTATTATTTGTTTCCTTTGACGATGAATCACGAATCGGTTTGATGAGTTTACCATTCTTTTGTTTTTTCTGGGATGAAATGGTATCTGAGCGTGATGGACTAGAACCACCACCACGCTCTTTTACAAGCGGAGAAAAGCCATGGACATTACGCGACTGCTTTGATTCTACAAAACTATCTTTCTCGTGTTGTGAAGAATGATCACTAGCGTCTTTCATATCATGGTCATGTCCATCAGAATCGGCCATTTCTGGTTCCCGCCAGTCCGAGCCCAATTCCTCGCGTAAACTTTTCTGATGCTTTTTTGCTCTGTGCACATTCATCGCACGCGGATGACACTCTTCGCACAAGTATTCCTCTGGAACTTTGTTACGATCTACATTTACACATGCTCCATGCTGCCAGATTTTACATTTGTCACATTGGATGGTGAAGCCATCGTCATCAGAGTATCCACATATACATCGTATAATTCCATTGTCGTCTTCGTCATTGGATAGTTGTGTTTGCTCCCTACTAAGCCTTTCTGTTGTCATTAGTATGTATTATTTATATTTATTATCGTAATTGTTGTTGTTTTTATTTGTTAATAATGTTATTTAATTATTTTTGAGCAGTAGTAATAGTAGTAATAACAGCAGATATGTATTAAGTTCGGAATAAAAGTGAATTATAAATGTATGGATTGAGAAAAACTTCTAATAAAGAAGTAAAATCTTTGCCCATTGCAGAGAGAGACTATAAATTCGCCACGATGCAATGTAATAGTTTTATTCCAAATTCCAAAAATGAGACAAGACGCACAATTTAAGTTCTTATAAAATTCCCAGACTGTCGAATGAATTTGCTAACCGAAGGTAAAAGAAAAAAATTAGTGATTGTTTTTATTAAGATAGCTATTTTGGTTATAAATAAATAAAATGATCTCAAGTATGGGTGCTTCTTCTCTTCAAATGACTTGAAATATAAATGAAACTATGAAACAAAGCGTCTTTTTTTTAATCTTTAATTTCGAAGAAATAAGCAACAAAAAATTCAGTAACCTCACTGATGAGGAAAATAAATGACTCGAGGACAAGAACTTATTCAACACTTGTTCACTTAGATCCTTGTAATTACTACAGTATATATATATAGATCGAGAGTCAACCTACTTTGAAATTCGCCTTTAGTTAAGTGTTAAGTCAAAAAGGAAAAAAGATAAAAGACTAATAAATTATGTGGTATTTTATTTTGGGGAAGAGGAAGTCAGCTTATTCTTAGTTCGTCACACAATACTATTACATACACAGAATCATCAATCAATCAATCAATAAATGAATTTTTTTGTGCAATGATTGACCGAGACTGAGGATTCATTTTTCATTTATTTGGACTTTACGAGTAGAATTTGGCCACCCTTGTGGTAGACGACACCCTCCAAAAACTTATAGACCTGGTTTTTTTTAAATAAATTATTAATTGAAGTGTTAAATATTTTTAATGGAATGACATCGTATTTACCTCCTCAGAATTCTCGAATTCATAAGGACTCGACAACTTCGAATCCAGATTATACACTTTTGCTATATCCTCTTGTTGTTTTCCTTCTTGGAAAAAAGGTTTAATAGCGATCCAGTGATTGGATCTCCAGAAATAAAATCGGATAGAAGGAATATTCAAAATAAGACCAAAGAGAGTTGGATCCGTGAACTGAATCACCGTTCGAATGTCTGTGTAATGTGTTCGTGTATATACAATATAAACGAGAAAATAAAGGAAGGAAGGGAAGAAGGAACACACAGAACCATATTTATACCCTAGAAAAATTACTTAGCAATGCACAGAGAGAGATACGCATCACACGTATACTTCTTCAACATATTGAGAAGAGAAAATATATATTGAATTTTTTTTTGCTCTCATGATGCGTGATCATTAAATCTAGCTACAAGTCATAACCCTCACTCACCCTCCCTCAAACAATGCAAAAACAAAGATCGCATATAAAAATTTTCGTATATAAAATACCTTTTCTGAAGTCAAACCATTGTATTTCTAGCCCGATTTTTTTCAAAGCCAACTCGAGCACGTTAACATCATAATTTCCCAATCCACTAAGGAAATGAATGATGAACAATGCGTCAAATCAGAATTATACAAAGGAAACTCGAAAAGAAAGTAATAAAAAAAAGATAACTTACAACATGCTTTTGTGCGGATTGATCAAATATGAAAGCCATGTTTTGGCTTCGGGACTAGTATGTTTGTCAAGGGTTTCTGCAAAACCATCAAGCTCGGATTTTGTATAAGCTGCTCTTTGAAGCTATTTTGTGATGTAAAATTTAAAATTGTAAATAGAACACAATCATCTCTCAATTTAAGGAAGGGAAACGCTCAATTAAATGTCAAAAGTAAAAAATAAATACTTGCCAGATTATTCAAGGTATGCTGTAAAAGATATAGTGAAAAAATAAATGAATAAGGGCGAAAGCGGCTATAATACGATTTAAGGGGAATGAAAGAAAACCTGTCCACAAAACCATAGCCTTTGCTTTTCGTGATATAGTTTTAGAGGTTCGTCCATAAAAAGTTGTCTGAATAAACGATAAGAAACAGAATTTTTGTATATCATGATTCGATAAATCACGGGGACTAATTAATGTTACCTGCTCGGAGACTATGGTTCGGAAATAATTATTAGTGCATTTGTGCATTTGAAAGATTCGCATCAAACTTCCGTTATACATTTCAACAAATTATGGGAATCACCAATACACAAATAAACTACCTCATTTACCGATACTTACAAGAATCGGGTTCTTATAAATTATTTGTTTCTCACCTTGGCTTTGAATACTTCGCTATTGTGGAATTTATTCAAGATAAAAATATTGACTTTTTTAGGGTTTTCTCATAGTTCTTTTGTTTTCAAAAGCGAGAGTCACTTGCAACTCTCAGAATTCAGAACAGAAAACGTCGAACCTGGCCACCTAATCAGTTTATTACAGAAAGGACTCATATATCTGGAAGTCGAGAAACATTTATCTTCTGTGAGGAAACAATGAAATTAGTTTTTATTTATTTTTCTCTTCAAAGAAATTTAATTATATTGTCAGCTTACAAATTTTTAGGATGGGTCGAAAAAAGAATGCGCAGCTCCTTTCTCACTGATAGAGCCACACGTGTGCAATTACACATCGAGAAAGCATCAACGCGACGAAGGCGAAAATTCAACTGTACGAAGAGATCGAAGAATCTATCATAGAGACCAAAAACAAAGAGAAACTCGGTCGCGAGAGATCTTATCATTGCACGATCAACAGATATTATCAAATAATATGGAAGATATTGAAATTGATCGCGAACCACTTGCAGAAATCCCAGCAACTATAACTCGAGGTTAGTTAAATTAATTTTTTACGATGTTATTATTCAATTGGCAAGAGGGTAATTAAAAATTTCATATTTAACAGGAAACGGATCAATGTCAGCAGATATCATTGAGAATACGACAGAAAATGAGAAGATTATTCTTTCTGGACACAAAGGAGAAGTATTTTCCTGCCTTTGGAATCATGAGGCAGATATTTTGGCATCGGGGTATATATATCTTAGACACATATAATAGAATTTAAAATTTATTTTTTTAATTTATTTTTAATTTTATCTTTTTTATTTAATTACCTTTAGAGGAAAAGATGGAACTGTTCTTCTCTGGACTATACCACCTGAAAAGAATCCAGAAATTGGAAGTCCCATTTCATGCCCATTTGATATACCGCAAAATGGTAATCAGTCGTCAGAGGACCACCAAGTCACAAATATGGACTGGAATGTGTGTAGCGTTTTGTTTCATTCCATGATAGGAACTATTGGTTTAAGTTACAAAAATTTTATAAATTTAGGCAGATGGAAGTCTTCTGGCCGCAGGATATCACAATGGGACTATTCGAATTTGGACAACTAAGGGTATTTCTTTCATATGAATTTTTAATAATTTTCCTAGAGAAATTAATGATTTGAGTAAATATTAAAAAAATAGGCGAATTAAAATACGAATCAAAACCACACACGGCTGTTGTATTTGGTCTAAGATGGAACAAGAATCAGTCGGATATAAAAAAGCAAAATCTTCTTAGCGGGAGTGTTGACGGAACTGTTGTGCTATGGAATCCAGCAACAAATTCATCTCAACAATTTACTTGTCATTCAGGTAGTATACATTTAACGAGATCAATCAATTTTCAGTTTTTTAGAAAATTAAATGCTTTCTAAAATTTTTCACAGACGTGGTTAATGATGTCGAATGGAAGGATAGTACGACATTTACAACCTGTTCCAAAGATAAAAAAATATATCTATGTACTACTGAGTCGAGTAAAAATCCAGTTATAAAAACATTTGTGGGACATCAAGAAGAAATTAATATTATAAAATGGGATGCTGCAACAAACTACCTTGCATCAGGTTCGGACGATCGTACAGCAAAGGTATTACATTATTACTTTTTCGTATCGTTGAAGCAAATTGTAATGCATATTTTTGATTATTAAATCTTTAAGATATGGTCGATAAAATCAACAACACCACTTCATACCCTTGAGCACGAAGCAAAAGTGTTCACGGTAAAATGGTGTCCAATACCCAGCGGATCAAAACAACGTATATTGGCCACGTAAGTAACGAAATATCCAACTAAAAAACAGTGGATTTTTGATATGTGAATTTGCATGTAAAATTTATTTCTTAATTATTCTTGGATAATTCTTGTAGTGCATCTTTTACAGAATCAGTCGCAACAGCACGATTATGGGATGCAAAAACGGGACAATTATTACACACTTTTCCATTTAATTGCACTATTTTTTCCATGATATTTACTCCGGATGGAAAATACTTGGTTGTTTCTTGTATAGATTCTACAGTTAATATTTTGAGTGTAAAGGTATTATCATTGTTATTGGTTAAATTTTTTACATTTTGTATTTACCGTTGATTGATTTGGTATCTCGTAATATGTTAGGACGGCACGTTAGTAAAAACGGTAAGAAATGCTGGCGGCGTGTATGTGTATGAAGTTAGCTGTAAAATGTATGAGAGTAGATATCGCTTCGCGGCTTCCCTTTCAAACGGAACGGTGAGTAACATTTACACTATATATTTTCTTTGCGATGTACCGTTTGTGAACTTTATAATGCTCAGCGCTATTTTTTTATTGGGGGAATGGGGCGATGTTGCTCAGGTTGTTCTATTCGAATTTAACAAATCATAAGACGAAAGATTTTCAATCTAAAAAAATGTCGCGTTCGATGGCGCGCCGATGATATATTTTTATATATGTGTGTGGAAATTCATCTTATTCCATTCTTTTTTTGATATTTTGATATTTCAAAAAAAATAAAATTATTTGTACATGAAAAGTTTACAAATCGTCGATTAGGTTGAATAAATGCGGATTATTAAATTTCATATACTGCTTATTAAGGAAATTCATACGCGAGTTGATAACGTCTCTGAAAATTTTTGCGCCCAGAAAAAATGTTCAAAGCATTCAAGCGTGAATCTATTTTGCGTAATTTACTCGTATATAGAAAGCATAATGGCAATTGGCAAAATAATATATTTTGCAGGCTTTATTCAGCAGTAAATGGAGGTTTGTTTTCGTAAGGATGTATAAAGATTTAGCGGACTTAGGTTCAAATATGAACGTCTGAATTTTTAACAAATGCATTTTTTTATAGAGTATACCATTAATAATACTAGAAATATCGGGATAATAGCGCATATTGATGCCGGTATTTTCAAAAATTTTTGCTTTTGTTAGTATCAACAAATAATTTGTTCTAATTTCTGAATACAAATAAAATATCAGGCAAGACAACTACTACAGAACGAATGTTACATTATGCAGGTTTTACTCGGAGAATAGGGGGCAAGTTGTATGCAACGATAAATTTCATGCGTTTTCTGTTGTTTTGATTAAATGTTTAGTATTCAAAGCTAACGATAAAAAACATAAACCACAAAAAAAAGATGTAGACGATGGTGACACAGTAATGGATTACATGAAACAGGAACGCGAACGAGGCATCACGATCACTTCAGCAGCGATAACATTTGGATGGCGACAGCACCGTATAAATTTAATAGACACTCCAGGCCACGTCGATTTCACAATTGAGGTTGAACGCAGCGTTCGCGTACTCGATGGTTCTGTGACAATATTAGATGCTGTCTCTGGAGTCGAGGCACAAACGCAAAAAGTATGGGCGCAAGCTGATCGATATGGTATCCCCAGGATCGCATTTGTCAATAAAATGGATCGTGTTGGCGCTGGATTCGGTAGAACAGTTAGAGAGATACAGCGTAAATTGCAAACGAGGCCACTTGTTTGCCAAATTCCGGCGATGAGAACTGATGAAAAAGGAAACCTTGATTTTTATGGAGTTGTTGATTTGCTTGATATGCAGCTACTTGATTGGGATAAAGATTCAAATGGCGCAATAATACAAAAAACCCTAATAACTGAAAATTTTCCCGACCAAACCTTATACAAAGAATCAATGAAAGGCCGTATATGTCTTGTAGAAGCATTATCGGAACTTGACGATCAAATCTTGGATATATTTCTAGCTTCCGAAGAACACATGAAAGTGTCTGCGGATGATATTCGTCAGGCATTGCGTAGAGTGACGTTGAGCGGAAAGGCAGTACCGGTATTCTGTGGTGCATCTCTGAGAAATATTGGTGTTCAGCCTTTAATGGATGCAATTGTGGATTATTTGCCTTCGCCTTTGGATAGACCAGCACCTTTGGCAAATTTGGGTGAAGAAGGCGCTGCACAGATCACATTACGAGAAAAAGATCCTTTGTGTGCACTTGCTTTTAAGGTTGTACATGATCAACGACGTGGTGCAATGGTGTTTATTAGAGTTTATTCAGGTAAGTAATAATAGTACTTAATTAATATATGAAAAAAAATTTTATTATCTTTTATTTATCGTAATTGTTTTAAAGGGGTCTTGGATAATCGTATGTCATTGTACAATACGAATATTCATCAAAAAGAACGCGCAAACAAATTATTACAAATGTATGCCGATGAAGTAGAAGAAATTCCATCGATAACTACCGGAAACATAGGGGCCGTAATTGGCTTAAAAGAAACAAGAACCGGCGACACATTAATAAACTGGAATGATCCGCGAAAAAGTCTGCGCTTGCCAAGCATTGATATCCCGGCACCGGTATTTTTCTGTGCAGTGGAACCGATCTCGGTGTCTGAAGAAAAATCCTTGGAAGAAGCATTAAAAAATATACTACGTGAAGATCCTTCGCTTCATGTTCACGTTGACCCGGAATCGGGACAAACCTTAATTAGTGGAATGGGTGAATTACATTTGGAGATCGTTAAAGATCGGTTGTTGAATGACTTTAAAGTGAAAGCGGAAATCGGTAAAATGAGAATATCTTATCGCGAAACTGCGACTGTTGAGCACTCCAATTTTTCGTATTTGTATGATAAAGAAGTGATGGGCAAACGAGCAAAAGCACATATTTCTCTTTCAATATCTCCTTTATCCGAGGATGACTTAGGCGTGGCATCGGAAGGAGGTAATAGAATTGAGCTGGAAATTATTCATCCAAATTTCTTAGAGAATAATGATGTTGCCTCTTCCAGCTCTTCTGAGAAACAAATGCAGACCAAACTAACAATGGCAGAAATAAATTCGGCATTGCGTAATGGAATACTTTCGGCACTATATCGTGGCCCGATACTTGGATTTCCATTGACTGGCCTTCGTATTAAAGCTCATTCACTGCAACTCTTTGGCGCAGAATCTACAAAAACAGCAATCAGTTCATGTGCATCGCAAGCACTTTCTCAAGCAGTTAAATCGGCATCACCTGCACTGCTTGAGCCATTAATGGAAGTCTCTGTGGAAGTAACTGAAGAATATCTTGGCATGGTAATTAGTGATCTCAGCGGTGTTCGTCGAGGTCACGTCATCTCATTAGAGACTATAAGTTACGGTGACGAAAATACAGAACAAAAATTACATCAGAATGAAGTTTATGCACCCCCAGATTCTACATATAATAAATATAGTGAACACGAGGGAAGTCTAGGGATCAGTAAGTCGAAAAGAATTGTTCGTGCTCATGTGCCATTATCGTCAATGTTGGGCTATGCCTCCGCGCTTAGATCATTAACTGCTGGAAATGCGTCATTCAATATGATGGTATATCGATTTGGCTTGATGAGTGAAGATCGAGCAAGAAATGTTATTGCTGAAATGCAAGGCGGTTATTGATTTTTTTTATTAATATTGATATTACAAGTTAGTTGATTATCTCCACTTATTTCCAAATACAATGATAGAATTTTAATTGAAATCTGATTTTCCCCATTGAAATACAAAAGGCGATCGAAAATTTTTTCATTGCTAAAAATAAACGATTTCGTCTTTTTAATTAACTTTGAATGCCCATTCTACATCAGCATGCATCAAAATCACAAGAGATCCGCTCCGTGCACCTCAAACCAGGTACACAACATCCTTGCAAGTTTATATATTTCCCACGAACTTTAAGTTATTCGGTTCTTGCGGGTCCAAGTTATTGTAGAAATTCGAATAAAACACATAAATGTATTATAATATATAGAATTAGTTTAGACATTAATACGATTCTACAACTGTTAGAATATTATAGTTACGTTATCATGGACTCGAGACACGAGCAAATTAGAAAAGCAATAAATGAAGCAGATTTGAAAATGTTGAAAAAGATAGCGACGACTGGACCAGGTTTGATAAATTCGGATTTTCGTCGTGAATGCTGGTACAATTGTATTATTTCTATTATTATAAAAAGAATTATTACACAATTAACTAATTTCCTTTTATTTTTTGCTAAGGCCATTACTTTTACATTGCACATTTGATGACGAGAAGAGAACAAAAGGCCGAGCAGAAGATATTTCGTTAAAAGATCGACATCAAGTGGAAGCTGATATTAATCGTTCCTTTGTTCATTTTCCGAAAGGTATATAGATATCACCTGGATTTAGAGTTTCTAAAAATTTAATTCCAACTGTATATGACATTAAATCCAGTTTTAATATTAAATCCGATTTTATGGGTATCATTTTATAAAGTCTAATTAAATTTTTGAAATAAAATTATATATTTAATTACTCTTTAATCAAATATAAATTAGGAATATCCTCAATAGAAAAGACGGAAAAAATAAAGCAACTACAAGAAGTAATAATAACAGTTTTGAAGCGGCATCCAGATATTTCTTATTATCAGGTACACTTAACACTTATCTGTTTCTGCAGATCATTCAATAATTTAAATCACTAATTACATCTAAAACTCATTTTCAATATATTCATTTTCACATGGCTAGGGATTTCATGACGTATGCTCGTTTCTGCTACTGATCTTGGGCGAAGAAACAGCCATAAATGTTGCGGAACAAATAGTAATGGGACCATTGAGAGATGCAGCACGCGAGTCTTTGGAGCCTTTCATGCGAAATCTTACTTTAGTAGGTGAATTAGTGAAGAAAGAAGATGCGCAATTATATAACTTTCTAGTATCGTAAGTATTTTGTTTGATTCGTTCTCTTTTATATCGAGAGGTTTCTAAATTGTTACTTAATTTAGGTCGGAAGTTTTTCCCGAACCTATCTCATGCATTAGCTGGCTAATGACATGGTGTTCACATAATGTCTACGATTTAGACAAACTCGCGCGAATATTTGATTACATGATTGCGTCGAACGCGCAAAGTACGTGCGCATATTTCACCGCCGCAGTAAGTAAAAAATCTATTCATAATGTTGGTTGGTCGCCAGTCAATAAGCAGGTTTTCCTTTTTATACTAGGTAATATTAAGTCGAAAAAGCGAACTTTTAGCAATAAACGATGATGATTGCAGTCTGTTACACGTGCATCTTGGCAAATTCCCACAAGATGCCAACATCGATTATCTCATCGAAAAAGCTGTATCACTACAATCTCGTTATTCACCCGAAGACAAACTCAACAAACTTTTCAGCTTACTTCTTGTTCCGAAGAACTTCTGGCACTCGCAGATCGAGGAAATACGCGAAAAAGTCTCGGGCGCTGTGAAAACACTTGGCTGGTTTCTTTTTGGTGTAAATTTCCTTCTAATTTTTTATTATTATTTTTCCGAATCAAATCTTTTTAGCTCAGTCTAATTATATTGTGTTTTTTTATTATATTTATTTATTATATTGTTTTGTATGTATATGCCAAATTGCTTTGTGCGTGTAGCCGCCGAATGGAGACATTTTTCTCTTGTTCGATCATTGGTGGAATGAGCCCTACGATAAATTTCTCGGCTAGAACAAATTTTCATACACGTAAAAAATGTATATAGACTAAATAATTAGTACTTAGATTAGATTTTAAATTAATGCCACTCGAATCACGTATGATAAAATGTTGCAACAAAACCAGACGAGACGAACACAAAAAATTTCAGGGACAATTATTAGACGTTGACAAATGGTATCACAACTTTCGCTCAATCATTTTGATTCCCTTTCACAATAAAACATGATTATTTTCATTGTTTTTTTATTTTAAATCAGAATTTTGTATTTCTTATTATAAAATCAGATCTATATCGATATAGTTAGCGTTAGTTTTCACAGGACTCTGATTTTCATTTTCACGTGATAATATACCGATCCAATTAACTTACAAAACGTCACTTATGTAGTAAAACAAAAACTCTTGTTGTAGAATGTTTAATTTTGATGCGAAAATTCAATCATTAAAAATCTTTGATATACCAGGGCTACAAATTGCAATCAAACAAGCTCTCGACGCATTCGATGGACGTTCTCTTCCGATTACTTACGACCAAGAAACAGAACATCTCGTTTGGGCATTTTTAACCGAACGCAAAGTTCTCAGAAAATTATTTGTTAAAAAGTATAACGATCAGTAAACTTTCCGCTAAGTTAGCGAAAAAAATAATATTCTGTATTGAAACTTATTCGTCCACGGGCTTAGAAAATAAAAAGTGTGATAATCTAATAAAATCCGCTAGCCGAATTGCCAATGACACTCGGGAACTTGCTGAGGAATATGAAGATCTTATACAAAAATTACTCGATATCGCGACAGAAAGCGACAGACAAAATAAACATTCAGCATCAAAATCAGAACAATTAACCGAAAATTTGAAAACTAGAAGAACAATAGCGGGCATCGTCTCTGGGGCTGCGATAGTTGCTGCGCCATTAACAAGTGGTGCCAGTTTAATTGCTGCCGCCCTTGCTTCCACTGTAGCAGTTCATGCCAATGAAAAGATAAAAGCTGAAGCTAAAAAAACAGAAATCGTCGTCAATACTAAAAGTAAATTGATTGAAAAAATATCTAACATAAGTGAAAATGTAAAACAATTCGAAATTGTATGGAGAGGTTTGGCTGATGAAGCTGTATTGCAAAAGGAAAATACCGCAGATGATCCGATTATCAATAAAGACGATTTAAAATTGAAATGGGAAGAGATGTATGAGATGTTTAAATCATACGCAAACAATGCTCAAAGAAGATTAGATGACGCCAGTATTTTTAATAATTGCATGTTCATTAATTCACTTGTTTATTAAATGGGGTTTCGTCGTTATTGTCGTTATTGATAGGTGTAATTTGGATCGAGTCTGGCGCTGCTTCTGCTGGAAAGAGCATTGGAGAATTATCATTGATTATCTTTTCATTAGAATTAATATTATCCGATTTTCGTTATTATGTAACATTATTATCAAGAAGTTATATGTATTTAAACTAAGATTTTTGTAATTAAGATTCAAGAAAATTAAAAATACAATTATCAATATTAAAAAATATTTAGAATTAGAATTTATAATTAGAATTCAGAATTAGAATTCATATACTTAGTAATACTTGATACTTAAACTTTTATTATATCATGATTTTATTAATAAATTTATTATATTAAAAGAATTTTATTTTAAATAGATTTTAAATTTGAAATTTATTATATTTCAAGTTTAATTAATATTTATTATATAATCCAGTATAAAAATATAAATATATCAATATACTTATAATAAAAAATTTTTTTAACTAACTTAATATAAATATTTAAATAATATTATTTATCATATAGATTTTAAGCAATATTTTTATATAACTTTTATTAAAATATCTAATTTCTATAAAAAATTTTATTAATCATCAATTTTCTTAACTTTGAAATTATTATTATTATTTTTAATTAATAATATATTTATTGCTTGATTCTTTATATTTATATTTTATAGTCTTTTCAAGTAATATTTTTCAAAAATTAATAATAACTTTAGTCATAATCTTTTATTAAAAATATATAGTAATTTATCTTTAATAACTAAAAAATTCAAATAAAAATCAGATTTTATAACTTTTTCTTTATAATTAATCAAACTTTTTTAATTAATTAAAGCAGTAAGCAATAATATATATATATTGTTATTTACTTAAACTAGACTATTATCTACTTATAAGTATATTATTACTTACTTATAGATATACTGTTACCTACTTATTTTATAGCTACTTATTTTAATCTTTAATAAGCTTAATATTTACTTTCTTTTAATAATTTAAGTAATATGTAAATTATATTTACATTATCATTTAAGAGTCATTGTGATATGCTATGACTTAATGATCATGGTTAATTTTTATTATCACATATAATATATTATATACTAATTTAGTAATTATAACTAATTTTTATAATTGAATCACATGAACAAAAAAAATATACTAATAATATATTAGATTATATATTATTATTTGTGAGTCTAATATGAGAACTATGCCTAAATCTGATATATAATATCTTAGCTTTCTGATTAATTTCTTGATGAAAGTCAAATTTAAGATATATAATATTAAAATAATATTTATAATCTAACTTTATATAATATATTTAAATATTAATTAAGAATAAGATACATAGTATCAAATTATTAGTAGTTATTAACTTTATATAATTTATTTAAATATTATTCAAGAATAAAATATATAGTATCAAATTATTATTCTTACTTGATAACTCATCAAAGTATAATTTTGTTATATATATTTAGAATAATTTTATCTTGATATCTCATTTTTTTTTACTTAAAATAATAGTTATTTACTAACTTATCAAAATATAATTTTATATCTTTTATTTATAATAATTATTTCTTGATTACTTATTTTTTTACTCAAAATATTACTTATACTGAAAAATCTTTGATATCCTATCAAAGTATAATTTTATATATTATATGCATACTCTATTTTGGAATACTTATATTTTACTTTTTTTTATTTGAAATAATATTTATATTAAAAATATTTAGCAATTTATTAATATATACTTAGAAGATATATCATATTTAACTCATCAAAGCATAATTTCTATATATAATATAATTTTATTTTGATAATTTAAAAAATATATTATATTTAACTTATCAAAAAGTAATAATATAATTTTTCTATAATAATTTATTTTGATAGTTCAAGATTTTTTAGCATAAGTTATCTTTACTAGTACTGTTTAAAGTATATTATATATATATTACATTTTATAATATGATTATTTTAATCTATTACTTACTCAAAATTATATTTTAATCAAAAATATATAATATAAAAATAGTTATTAAATATATATCTCATATATTAAAAGTACTTACTATTATTAAAATTTTATTTTAATCTGACAAATAGATATGTAAATCAAATAATAGTAACTTATTCATCATAACTCAAAAACTTTCTTTATATAAAATATTTAGTAATAAGCTATTATCTTAATTAGATAATATAAAAATCTCTTTATATGATCTATATATCAAAATATGAATTTTTTATTTGAATTTTTTTATATATGCTATTCTTTCTTCTCTAGAACTAATTTATTAAGCTCTAATCTTAAAACTTAACATATAATATTTTTTATTTTGATCTGTTTTCTTCTCCATTTTGTCTTAATATAATCTGGTTTAGTGATATTAGGTTTCTTGGATAAAACTATTTTCTAAAATATTAATTCTTATAATATTTCTTCCTTTTTAAATTTAATACTTTTATTATATCAGTCAGACAAGTTTGATTCTCCTATTGAATTAGCATATTCATAAGAATTAGATGATATTCATATTTTTTTGATTATCACAAATTTAATATAATAATAATTATTAACTTTTTTTATTTTAGTCTTGAATTATTTGATAAATAATATAATCTTGATATCTTATTTAGTTAAATAAGATGGGATTACTCTTTTCAGATATACTCTATTTAAGTATGATATATTTGAGCATGGTAATATAGTATAGTTAATTATGTTAACATTAAAATACAAAAAACCATACCATACCTACAAAACTAGTATATATATATATATGTATATATATTAATATTGTATGTCCTAAACTAATATATTTTTAACTCAAGTCAAATTTCTTTTGATTTAGTTAAATAAGCAAGCGTATTTTATTAAAAACCCTTTCATTTTAATTACATGATATCTCTATTGGTCACGGCTACGTTTTGATATGAAATTCAAATTTCTACTGTTCTTAGTATACTCTACCTACCAAAGTGAAAAGAGATTTTCTGATCAAAGAAATTTTTGACCTAAATGAGATGAAGAGGTACATGTAGCTTGTTACTTAAACTAGATTCAATTATATCTTTACTCACACATTCTTGACTTTTTAAAATGGAAGAAAGTGAAGTTTTTTTTGATGGCATATAAGTAACCGATTTTGTTGATCTGAAAACTTTTGAATACATAAATAAATTAAATAATTTAATGTAAAGCAAGAAAAATAGACCTTTCTAATAATTTTATTAACCTAGGTGCTTAGTTCAGACAAAGAAAAAAATTTTGATTTTTATCAGTTTACGTGGGATCTAAAAGTAAAAAACGTTATATATTCAGCATTACCTATAGAATACCCTCCAATAACGGACGACGGTGTGGCTATTATATTTAATTTGGAACAAACATCAAGTGACCATGCTGCCTTGCATACCAAAGTGACTGAATTTTTTCATGATGTAAGATTTATTATAAAAAATCTTTATTTCTTATAAGATTACTGATTATTTTTTGTGTGTATATAGATTTAATATTCTATCGGTAGCCCAGGCAGACAAAACAATTCCCACAGTTCATATTTTAATAATATTGAAATAAAAAAAAATGAAAGAACATGCCAAGGTATTATGGTTTGTGAACAAACTGATCTGGAACTATACAATAGTTGTCACAATGATATCGATTTTGATTCTGATGAATTCAAATGACTAAAAAATAATGAATGCTTAATCGATCGTGAAATAAATACATATATGTAAGTTGTTTACATGTAATTCATTTTTATATTGATAGGTTTAATAACTTATTACCTTTAGAGAATATCTCGCTATGATGAAGATTAAATGCAAGCATCAAAGTGATAACAATACATGTAATAGTCTTCCCATCCTGAAATGGCTTCGAGTTTATTCAGATCTACAAGACTATATCCTAACTGTGGAAAATAGTCCAGTTTAACAGCTTGCACAATCAATATCAAATGGAGAAAGATATTTTGTGGGATGTGATAATTGGCAGCTTGGTGAAAAAAGGTATCAGTTTAGACCATTGAATGAAAATGTGGATATTAATCTATTTGAGCAGCTTTTAGAAGGAAAGGTTAGTATATATTTTGTATAATCAAATTGCATTTGAATAAGAATTTAATTATCTAATTTTCTCTGTAGGATTTTACTCTAACAAATAGAACTAATTATTGTCAAATGGTTTTACCTTGAAATACTGGCCTCAAAACTTGTGGTTAGTATTCATTGTTGGTTTATTATATTCATTATAATATAAGCATCTGTAAAAATTTGTTTAATTTAGGACATATCCATATTGATACAAATGGTCGACCTTATCAATCACCTTTGATTCACTAAACGTGTAATATCAAATTTTATTGATTAACACTCTATGACTTGCAAGCATATTCTTTTGTAACCTTAATATCAGTTAGAACCCATACACATCCCCCATCACCACCTACCAATATTCCTTACGTCATACAAGAGAGACTAGTTGAACTGATTAAAACAGCACATGAAGATATGGCTGATATTACTCTGCAAAAAATACTTTCTGATAAATCAATATTCAATGAAAGAAATTTATTTGATGCACATGGATATTGTAGGCTTACTTTATTGTATTATAGGAAACTTAATCAAAGGATTTTTTGGAGTTGATCTATTAAGTGAAATGCACGTGTCACTAAATAATATTGATAAATTACGCTATCTGGTATCAAAAGTACACAAAGAGGTACATCCTTATGGATAGAGTATAATGGGACTAGCATACGTACTTACAGTTAATACAGATAATATAAATGGATGTGTTAGAAAAATGAGTAAGTTTTATTTTGTGCTTAACTTTCTAATTTGATTTTGAGCCTACAATATATCTATTTTGGCAAATAGATATGTTTGGAGACAGCCATGTACTCGTTATTTGTATAGTAAAAGAACAAGCAGAGAGATTATTAAAGGCGACTTATTTCCAAGTAGACCTCACGTTTAAGCACGTTCAAGAAGAGATAAATGAGTTTGAGATCAACCAATATGATGAGGAATACCACATTTATATGATTAATTAAGAGCAATAAAATTATTTTATTTCTTGACTTCTGTCATCGATATGAAAGATATTCAAAATTTAATCCTTCTTTCCTAACATCACCCACTCTTTTCTCAATATCTATACAGCATTAACATACTGTCACGTGTTTACCAATGTCTCTACTTCAGAAGTATATCAACGAATTTTTCAGACTATTATTAAAATGGTTGAAAACTATACTGGATCACAAATAAAAATTCATCATATTCACGAGAGCGGTTGGACATACATAATAGATAATCTGGATTTTGTGCAAGCTCAAGGATTAGGAATGATATTGCATGAAATTGATAATAGTAAGACGTGGGAAGATTATTTGATTTGCATTTTCAAGTCTTGCCGAGTCTATTATAGAGCATAAGTATTATGCCTGATCACACTTTTGCAATTTGATTGGTTGTTAATTCGTTTTTCTAATTATATTATTTCTAGTAATATCCAGCATCATTATTATTCAGATGATCTGAAAAACCTAATGAATTATTTATTAAAACCATCTACAGAAGAAGAAGTTGACATGATACTTGATAAGATAATGAAGGTTGGAGGTGCAGATCTAGAAGATAAGCCGAATCTTTATTGCATTATTTTTATTAATAATAATTAACTACTTTTATTTATATAGGATAGGTCAATTTTTATTCTAACCGTTAGGTGAAGGCTTCATTAAACTTCGCGTGTTCACGTATTTCTAAAATTTATTAGGTTTCTTCAGGAGACATAACAAATATTACCAAGGGATATCATTCTGATGCCAATCAAGAAGGGAAACATTTGAAATTCTTGACAGCAATATTCAGGTATAGTGTCTTATCCTTTTGCTGCCATCTACTTCATGCTAACAATTTTCCAATTGGTTTATTATTTGTAGGAGCTGGCGTTTAAATAATTGCCATTTTACAGCTATAACAACACATGATTTTTTTGGTATATCAAATAGAATATGAAGAAAAAGCAAAATTGACCATGTTGCTCATGCACATAGAAAAAGCAGTATGTTTCTTATATTATTATTTATTTACTATAATCGTCCCTCTAATAGTACGCTACCTTTATTTCTTCGTCATCATAACATCTTTTCCTACAATTACCACTACCGATCTCATCACCTTCATACTAGTGTTTTTATAACTTCACATACTCTACCCCTTCCACCATCTTCATATTCTATCACTCCCACCACCTTCACACTCTATCATCACTATACTTCCTCTCATTCTCTACCGCTTCACAATAAATTGTATTTAGTCAAATTTTGGTTTCGATATTTTTTATAGTAAATAAATAAGCAACATCACATATATCCAAGACATCAAGCATCCCTACAGCATCAAAACAACAAGCTCTAATTAGTTCTATAAGACAAAAAAAACTACGAACTGCTTTATCCTTATTACAAGAGAATGATGATATGGAGCTAGCAAAACTTGAAAAAC
This sequence comes from Ambispora leptoticha, assembly GCA_910591765.1. Classification (NCBI taxonomy): domain Eukaryota; kingdom Fungi; phylum Glomeromycota; class Glomeromycetes; order Archaeosporales; family Ambisporaceae; genus Ambispora; species Ambispora leptoticha. The sequence continues at coordinate 26,802 of CAJVPS010000279.1, forward strand.
AGTTACGCATACAGCATATGAAAATCATGATTAGAAAGAAAGCTGCGGAGGTTTGCCAACTTGAATTAAATAATATGGAGCATGCTAGAGAATTAGGTACTGATGAGTTAGAGAAGGGTTTTGAAGATCTTAATAATATTAGAAACACAGTTATCTTTGAGGATCTTGGTGAGGAGAAATTTTTATCTTAATCAAAAAATTGAGTGAATATTGTATTTAGTTTTGAGAATAAGGAACGCTGATCAAATACAATAAAGTTTAGCTTTTTTTGGTATAAAAATTGCTCTTTATAGCATGACAATACAAAGTCTCTTTTTAGTATACTACATAGTACACGAAGAAGACAAAATTGACCGCTACCTTTGATTACCCTATCATTACCTGACTGTCTCATCATCTTCACTCTTGACCGCACCCACCATCTTTACATTCTTTACCAATCCACCATCTTTAGTCTTCTCTTCTAAATTTGGTTTTAAGCATGTGCCTAAAGGTAAAAATTATCGATGAGCTATAGAATAATTTCAAATATCTTAATATTAAAATGTGTTTACCTTTGAAAAGTTTTAGTGAGATCTTTAGTTATCTAGGTCTGCAAGAAACTGCTCGTCCTACACATTATTATGTTCTTTATGACAAAAACAACTTGATGACTAATAAATCGAGATCTTAACACATTGATTAAGCAAAAATAATATACTTTTCTAACCCAATACTAAAGCTCATACCTGCATTATAGCTTTCCCAATACCCCCAATATCAAAGCTTATACCTCACCATAGTGACTTACACTACTTTTCCCAGTAATTTTATATGAACAAGTTTTTTTATATAGACACAAAGTTTCTTATATAGACCATTTCAGTATGGTATGATTTGTTTGTATTGAATCATACCATACTAGATTAGTTTGTGTAATATATATATATATATAGCAATTAAGTAGGTATGGTATAATTTTTTGTATTTTAATATTAAGATAATTAACCATACCATACCAACATGCCTAAATATACTATACTCAAATAGGTATCACCCACTCTTTTCTTGATACTTTTTATTAAATTATCTTTATCAGATTTTTTTAATGACATCTGAAAATATATTTTATATCTGATAAAGAAAAAAAATAATAAATAATCATAAATTATAAGTGTTTAACATATTTTATTAATATCCAAAATTCTTGAAAATATTTTTAGCTATATTTCTTATATAGAATATCTATTTCAATTTTTTATAATTAATTATATCTAATATTCAAAAGTTTAATCTTTTCTAAAGTATTATAAGAATATGTATTATTAATATAATAATAATTTTAATCTTATTCTATTAATAAATTAATTTGAAGATTTTAAGTATCATAATATTATAATCAATCATCTATTCATATGGTGCAGTAGACATGATGCAGCATATAGCACAGCCGCAGTATATAGCGCAGTAATCATCAATCACTATTAAATCAGATGAATAAGTAATTTATATTAATTAATCTTATTTATAATTAACTCTATTTTTAATTTATATTATTACTTATATTTAGCTTTATTATTTTATTAAATTAGCTATGTATGTCACACTTAATTTATAGTTTTATTAAATTAATAATTTTCTAATTAATTATTATTAATTTTCTTTTTTTTCTTATTTTATCTTTAAATAACTTAATATTTCACTAATTTAAATTCTTTATTATCATATATTTAATATTCTTTGTGATTATTCTTTAGTAATTTTACTTGTTCTT
>CAJVPS010000280.1:0-28526 GCA_910591765.1 Ambispora leptoticha
GTATCCAGAGTGAAAATGATCTTCTTAAAAATGTAATACAAAGCTAATCTGTTATACAGATAGCGCAAAATGAAGATTTAAACTAAAAGAAATCTAAAGGAAGATAATCCAATCAAAATTGTTACATAGATTATTTTAAAATAATTCAAAATTTTAATTTTATTTAGAATAATATTCTAAAATTAAGTCTGATTTAATTTAAATTTAATCTAGTTTAAACTTGAACTTAAATTTATATTTTAAATTTAAAGTTTAAATTAAACTTAAATTTAAATTCAAAAAAAATTAAACTTGAATTTGAATTATTTTAAACTCAAAATTTAAATCTAATTTAAATTTAATTTAAAATTAATTTTAAATATATAATAAAATTATAATTTTAATTAAGAAATTTAAATAATAATAATTTATTATTATAAATATAATATTTTTTATAAATAATAATATTTTATTATAAATTAATAAATTTAGTAAAATTTATAATATTAAATAAAAATTACAAATTTATTTATAATTATTTTATATAATTTATATTAAAAAATTTAAAATATTTTTATTTTTAAATAAAATATAATTTTATTTTAAATATTAATTATTTTAAAAGATATTAATTTTTTATTATAATATATTTTATATAAAATTATAATTTAGAATTTAAGTAATAAATTTACTTAAAATTACTTAAATAATTTAATTTAAATTTAAATTAGATTCAAATTTAAACTTAAATTAAATTTAAATTTAAAAAATCTGATTTTAATTCAGTTTATTTATTTTAAATCTAAATTTAAATTTAATTAAAATTTGATTTAAATTTTAAATTAATCTTAAAATTAATAAAAAAATTTAATTAATATTTTAATTAAAAATATTAATTTAAAATATATATATACAGTGGCAATCAAAAATAATGCAATGCTTAAATTTTTTACTAATTATAATTAGTAAAAAATTTAAGCATTGTATTATTTTTGATTGCCACTATATATTATAAATTTAAAATTTTTTCTTAATCTATAAGATAGATAAATTTACTTATAATTTGAATAATTTAATAATTTTTATTATATAATTAATTTTATTAAATAAAAAGCTTTATTATATAATATTAAAATTTTAATTATTATTTAATAATAAAATTTATAAAAAATTTTTATTATTAAAATAGAACTCTTAATTGATGAAAATTTAATTCTAATTTTAATTTTTAATAAAATATATATTTTAATTAAAATTATATAAAATTTTATTAAGTTAACAAGTTTTTATTTAAATAAAAAATAATTAATATAATTATAAAAAACTTTATTATTAATAAATAAATAATTATTATATAATAATAATATTTTTAAAAATATAAATAAAAGTTAATAAATAGATTTATTATTAAAATAAGAAATATAATTAGATCTTTTTATAGTTATATCTTTTTATAATTATTTTTTTATATTTATCTTTCAGTTACTAATTATAATTAAAAAAATCACTTTATAATTATATCTCTCTCTAATTATTTAATTCTGTTTTCTTAAATATATAGAGAGATTTAATTATAATTAAATTTTTAAGTTATCTTTTTATTAAAAAGTTTAATTATTTTATAAGTTATAAATATTTATTAAAAATTATAAAATTTTAATAATATTAAATTTATATATTTTTTTTAATAAAAATAATAATAATATATTTTATAAATATTTATAAAATATAATATAAAATAAAAAATAAGAATTTGAAAATTATTATAATTTAATAAAATTTATATATATTAATATCTTTAAAAATAATTTTTTTTATTTTTATATCAAATTAAAATTTATAATTTATAATTTATAATTTAAATATATATTTTTTTCAGATTTTTTCTATAAAAATTATTATAATTATAAAGTTATTTTAAAAATTTTTACTAATTAAATTTATTTTTAATTAGAAAAAAATTTTATAATAACTTTATAATTAAAATAACTTTTTTAAAAAAAATTCAAAAAAAATCTGAAAAAATATTAAATTATAAATTATAAATTACTTTAATTTAATATAAAAATAAAAATATTTTATTAATAAATTATAAAGTTTAATATAAAAAAAATATTTTAATTTTTACTAATTTTTAATAAATTTTACTTTCTAATAGGTTATTTTAATTATTATTATATATTATAATTTAATTTTAATATTATTTAAATTAAAAAACTAAATAACTTTTAAATTTTTATAATTTATTATAATAATAAATAATATAAATTATATTTGAATTTTTTATTAAAAAATCCAAGTATTATATTATTTTTAATTTATTATTTATTATTTATAATTAAAAACTTAAAATATTCAAATAATTTGAAAAATATATATAATAAATAATATTTAATAATAAATTTAATATAAATCTTTATTTTTTTAAATATTATAAAAAATAAAATTAAGAATAATTCAAGTTAATTTTTATTAATATATTTAATATTAAGAATAAGATTTATAAATAGTAAAAATATTTAATAATAAATAATAAATTTTTATATTAAAATCAAGATATTTCTCTAAATTTAAATTTATAATATAAAAAATTTTAAAAATTTAAAAATTAATAATTAAAATAATTAAAAATATTTTGAGAAAATATAATAAGAATCAGATTTATTGATTAAATATAAGAGTTCTTATATTAATATATTTTAAAAGATATATATTAAATTATAAATTATAATCTTTATTTTTGATATAAAAATAAAAAAGTTACATATTTTGTAATCATTTTTGCATTTTTTTTTTATTGTTATTATAATGCAAACAGCTTAGTTATATCAAATATCGCATCAAGTAAGTTATTATACGTAATGCTAAATAAAATTTTATTTAGCATGATGAAATTCAAATAATACATAAATATTTCAGATGCTGAAAATTTAATTATTTACTATCAAATTGATGTTAAAAAAGCCAACTACAAATATAACTTTTAAATACGTAATACTATAGAACATATCAAAGGCTATTTAATAATAGATTATATATTTAACATAAAATTCCTTACAATTTAAAATATTGATTAAATATTGAATGCCTTTAGACTGTTTTGCATCATATATATATTTACAATATATTTTAATTCATAGTATTGCAGATTTAGTAAGTTTTATAATTATGTATAATTTCTAATAAAGGTAATATTTATTTTCAACTAGTTAAAATTTTTCATTATTTTATTTATACAAATTAAATATTAAATAATATAAGTTTACATACAGCTCACGTAGATTATAAAAAGGTTGTGATTGTTTTAATCAAAAATGACTATTGAATCATGCTTACCAATCACTAACCCATTTTTGACTGCATTATGCATTACAATCGCAATATTGTTCTGTTCTTTAGGAGCGCGGTATTTTAGCGAGTTACCCGTACATGAATAATGCTCGGTAGATTTAAAATAAAAAGTGGACTCAAGGTCGGCAAGTTTCGAAAATGCGAGAACATTATGGTGGATCTCGCAACCCCGTACGTGTGCACAGATTGACAATGTGCACAACTGAATTTTGTCAAACCCCAAAAAATCGAACAATCATTGATGGCAAATTAGAATTAGCAGAAAAGTAACACTTATGATGTCATTTAAACAGGTGATACAGCATTTACTATAAGTGGTCTCTGTGAAACAAGAAAATTTCCCACATTACTTTTAAACTTAGTTTATGAAAAAATATTTAATATTTTGAATGCTGAAACACGGGACAAGTACGTGAGAACCGAAAAAGATTATAATTTTAAAGTCACGAACACATCTCATTACGATGAATCGAGACAGAAATTCTAATTGCGCAAAATCAACAATGTAGGCAGCATGCTACCAAACAGGATGTCGTTCGATATGGATAAAAGCATAGAACACGTTAACTTAGGGGATCGATATGTACCACTGTACTTCATTGTCATGGAAATTCAGAAAGATCAACATATAATGTTTGTTCCTTTGGTTACCAAGGAAGGAAAGATAAAAGAAGAGGGGTGAGAAAGTTGTGTTTGTGAATATTTTTTCTTCTTCTTCCATAAAAGTTCACAATGTAAATTAATTCTTAGTTGCACAAAGAAATTGAAATAGAAGAAATTCGGAAAATTTCATAAATCGGAATATTTCAAAAATCAAAAAAAGATGATCGGTCCCCATTCAGTATTGTGTTCATCGACTGGTATTTTTTTAATTGACTCACAAATTTTCTCTCAATGTATTTTTTACGTTCAGCTGATTCTTACATTGTTATCACGTGTACTCTGAGAAAGAAACATGCTTAGTCAGCCGTTGTAGTCAATTACCCATAGTCAAATTGACGCCCTAAAAAAATACTTCAATAGAAAAAAAATGCGTGCTAAAAAAAATCCCGAATTAGGATATCAAGTGACCATTACCGATTTTTTTTTCGCGAAATCGATAAAACCCAAAATAGGTATAACCGGGACAACATGGCACAAATTGTTATTTGCCATACATAAATGAATCATGAAACTTGTGAACGAATTCCTTTTTTTTGTAGCAAAAAAATTATCTTCCCACATTCAAATTATGTATTGCGTAATGCTTCCCTTTGATAAAAGAAAATGGGTGGAGAATAAAATCGACAGCTTAAATATGAATTCTAACCGATTAATAAGGAACGCTGGTTGGTTCGTTCATTTAATTGGTTCTTCTTTACCGATTTAGCACACATATAGAATTACATCATGCTTTTCGAGTACGACTCGCAATTTATGCTCATGATGTGATGCAGAATGATCATAGATGGAATCTTGTGTTGTTAAAGCAACCGTAGCACGAGAGATTTTTTTCGTCGCGAGACAGACAAAGCTTTAAGTAAAATCGGCAAGATTGTCTTGTTTGTTATTACATCACACAAGTTTATTTGTCTTATTATTCAAGAACTTGCATATTGGTTCTTTGTTCTCTAAAAAGTTGTTATAAAAACGGTATCTCTCGGGAATATTGTTGGTTTAAACTATTGTTATTAATTATCAACTATTATTTATCTACTTATCATTATTATTTATATTATTGTTATTATTATTATTATTATTATTATTATTATTATTATTATTATTATTATTATCATTATCATTATCATTATCATTATTATTATTATTATTATTATTATTATTATTATTATTATTATTATTATTATTATTATTATTATTATTATTATTATGATTATTATAATTTTTTATGGGATGCATTCTGTCAAGATTTTTCTATAAGAACTACACGTTTTTTCGAGTTATTGAATCGTTTTGTTCGTTTGATGAAGGTAAATGGTTGGCACAAAAAAACGAGAGTAAAATTAATTGGCTTTTTTTTACATATTTGTTAAAACTTTGTAAAGATGATTTATTTATATTATACTCCGACATTGTTTGAAAAATTAAAAGGAGTAAAAGTGAAAAATTTTCTACGACAAAGAGATTTCATTCAATTAAATAGATATCGGAGTTTTGTCATCTTTTTCCCGGACATGTTTGAAACTATTAATTCATTCCTTCTGTACAGAAGAAATAAACAAAAATGCACCTGTATTATATGTAAGAACGAGTATGACGTGAAGTTGACAAGTAATTGAAATCATTCAATGGTAAATTTAGCAGTCAGATAATTTAGAGTCTGTGAATCAATTTGATAATAATAAGAAAAACAATTAACAATTTTCCATTGAAACGCATACACGCGCGTCTTTCACGTTCTTATTTCTCGTCCTCTTATTGCAGGGTTGATGTTTTTTTGTGAAACCTGATGACCATGTGTTTATTGATCCTATTTATTTTCTTTACCATATTACGTTAATGCAGGACATGATATATATAAAATAATAAATAATACGTGTGGGGGAAACGCCATTTTCTTTTATAAATGTTGTGCGGCATAATATATAAAATATGACTTATGAACCAAGCAAAAAAAAACTGTGAGGTCGCGTGAGGTTCTTACAACAGATTTGTTTAGCTATCTGACCATACTTCACTTTTTCACTCGAATATGTGCGCGAATGCGGGCTATGATTTTTTGAATAGAACTTGGTATTTCAGGACGTAAAAACTTCTTCATGAGGAGAGATCCGAGCCCTTGCATCAATGAAGAAAGCAAGGGAACTTAATCACGCTGAAAATCAACAACATAAATGATATTAGATTTTAAGAGCAATTTATTGGTTTCTCCTGTTTTTGATAATTTATATTGGATTTTTTGAGACAAAGAAAAGTCTAATTTTTTGTCATCAAATAAGATTTGATGGGTGAATGAGGAATGAATGAATGGGTAATAAATTTTTGGAAAAAATGAGTCCTTTGCATATTTATTCAAAAATCAATTAATATTAATATTAATATTATTATTATTGTTGCTATTATATCATTTTGTGGACAGTTTTCCTGCATTATTTTGCTGATCAGATGTATTATTTATTTATTAAAAATGCGTCCAGGTTTGGAAACCACGATCATAGATAATAAATATGCAAGGTCACTCAATATAACAATTTATATTAAATCACACTTAATTTACAATATGTTTTATATATTGACCTGATTTGTTACGTTAGTTCAATTTTTTTTTATCACTGATTTCTTGATTTTAATCAATCAAATTGTTTGTTTTAGATGTGAGAAATTAGATGAAAAAAAGTCAAAAGAAAGTTGTTATTTCCCACGCATTATAATCGTCATTATGAATTATGAAAAAATATAGTCATCCCAACATTACATCACACACATTAGTGATTTAGTGATGTTAAATAATGTAAATTCTCTTCTCCACTGACGATGTAAAGAATTTATCACCGAGGATTTGTCCCGAAATTCATCTTTTTTTAGTATGTGAAAAACGATTTCCGATTCACACGACATCACATACCATCTCTTAATATTCCCAAAGAATTTTTGGGGTCACTTGATTATACGGTGGAAGGGGAGGGAACATCTAGCAAACCCTATTTCAATCCGCATTGTCTATCAATTACCCAGCTTCACCTTTACCCCAAAAGTGTTATCGATGGATTTCTTGTTAACGAAAACAATAGAGAAAAAAAGAAGGGAATCAGCACCATTCATCGCTTTAATGCCATTTCGTACGTTTGATTCATAATCGAATAAATGAAGATTGTATGCGCGTCTATTATTATTATTTACTATTTATCTTTTATTTTTAATAGTTTTCGTTGAAAATTTTTTTTTCTTTTTTTTTTTCTCGAATAACGATTGCTTATAAATTAGTCAGATAGAGTGCCGAGACGGAACCCATATTTACCTAATCATAGATAGATACTGTTGCGACATCTTTTCGTGTCACCCCTCGTGAGGTCAATAAATTTCTCTCAGAATAACTTTATTAGCTAGTTATTTACTAAAGTAAGAAAAAAAAAGCAGCAAATCAAATATTATTTACAATTTTAAGCTATGAAATAACTAATATTATTTGTTAATACTATGAAACATGCCAATAAGAATAATATTAGTTGCATAACAAAAAACTTTAAAGTGAACACGTTTTTTTTTTCGCCATATTACCTTGACTTTACCACGCACGCGCACACACACGAACATGTATGTGTGTGTGTATATATAACAATTTTTTCTACATAATACGTAGATGAGGTTGCACAAAATTTTATTAACATAATTTGTAACCAACACAAGATGATAAATAACAAGTTATCTTCTGGAAATTTAACGAACTCCTCAATAATGGATGGTTCTCGTTTGTTTACATCCATTTATGCGTCAGCGAACAAAGAATTCGGGTGTATGCAAATAATCATTGTTAAATTATTGGAATTATTGAGAAAAAAATTTTCGTATTCCAACATGATGACGGATTTTGTGTTATATGGAGGAAGCGAGGATCGTAAAATCGAAGGGAAAACGTGTTCAATATTAATATAAATGTGCATGTATTCTCGAATGAATTTTTTACCTTTGGGAGGATGTTGCATGATTGAGGTAATGAGGTATCTATCGTTATTATTATTTTTCTTTAACAAAGAATGAAACCTGAAATTAAATTTTTTTGTTTCATAATTTTGGCTCGAGAGGTTATAATTTTCATCTATTAAATCAACTACTATCGTGTTATATTATATTCGAGATTTTCCGTGTGCGTAGTAGATTCTAGATGGCAAGATGATGACGGTGATGGAAATATAGCCGACTATCCGATTATTCATTGGTTTTAAAAATTTTAATTAAAAAAAAAATAAGTTTTTTACCCGCTTAATATTTATCATTATTTATTATGTACCTTACCTGACCTAACCATGAACCGTTTTGTCTGTGTAACATTCTGTGTTCTAATAAATAATAACTACAATGATATCATAGAAAACTATTGTAGTTTTCTATCTCACACACACACACGCACACACACAATACTCACTATTATACATACATATATTTTTCATTTGATTTATTATTTGGTCCATAGATTTTATCTTAATATAAATTATAAATTATAATAATAAACATAAATTGTGTTCAGATATACATATATATAATGCGACAGTCCCCTTTTTCACAGCCAAACTAAAACTAAACAGTAGCAAGCAAGCAAGCAGCAGCAAGTACTGGTTCTTAGCAGCACAGTAGCAAAACAAAAATAATAAAATAACAATAACATTAGATTGGGATTGAACGTGAGCAAGAATTTTAGAGAAACGAAATCAAAAAGAAACAAAATCCCAAAGAAACCAAGCTGTAAAAGATCATCCAAAGAAACCATAATACATAGCTGCTCAAAGAAAGATTTACTTCGCACAGTGTCGTCGTCGTTCATCATCAATCAATCAAACATCACTCACTCATCTATTAATTCTGAAGAATTGACAGAAATCAGTGACGTAACACCGAGTTCTGCACATATTAGCACATAACGATTTCTCTCATACGACATACTAAAAATAAAAATTAATATAAATTAAATAACAACAATAATATATATTATCTAATATACAACACACACACACACACACATATATATATATTATTACTATATACTATTTATAAAAGGAGACTTTCCATTTTTTTTTAAATTCGCTCCCATCATTTTATTACAACAACCAAAAAAAAGAAAAAAAATTTCTTCTCCTCTTCTTCGACAACGAACGAAAAAAATCTGCTTTTTTGTTACGTCTACCTTCAACGTTATATTTATTCTATAACATAGTATTCTCTAGTTCTATAAATATACATATATAAAAAAAATGATATATATATGTATATAAATAGAGATATATAACAAAACAAAAATTCCCTTTTCTTCTTAAAAAAAGTATCGTCATCGTAAAATAGTTAAATACACTTGATTGAAAAAGTCTCAGTTTTTTAGTAAGAAAAAAAAATATCACAAGTTTTCCTTTACTTCGTTATTTCTTTATTATTATAACACGCGACAAAAAAATTCCACACACACACTTAACAACAACTTTTCTTTTTACAAAGTACGCAAAATCTTTTCTCCCTGTATTCTTAAACTTTTTTGATAATGACAGCACTAACAAACAATAATTACTTGATGTTGCCATCGATGTATATTGGTGGTTCGGACTCTCTCGAAAGTTTGAATTGTGCATTGAACACCAGTAGTCACTATGACCCTGCAGAAATGAGTGAAACTACAACATACATCAAATCAGAATTTCCCCCTTATTACAATAGCAGCAGCAATAACAGCAACAATTGCAGTCTCGCTAATCAGAAACCTCAGCTCTTAGTTGACACAGCAGGCGATGAGAATTGTTGCTCGATTTCTTTGCCTTCGCTTACCTCTTCTGGCCAATCTTCTCCACAACAGATTCCGACCTTAATTTACTCGCAACAGATCCCGTTTGCCGAATTTAATAGAAATGCGAATAACCATCATGATGATGACAATAACAATGGTGGAAATAATGGCAATAATATTCACGTTAAAACTGAGGAATTTCAATTGGATCAATTTGCTGTAGACTCAGTCTCAAGCTGTGGATCATCTCCGATCAACGTCTCCTTTAATGATTATGATATACCTCAGATGATCCAACAACAACAGCAACAACAATCGTCATCGCAACACCAACAACTTACATATTTTCATAATCAAACTCCTCAGCAGGTATGCGAAAATGACGATACTACAAGTGAAAGTAGTTATGGTGCTCAAACATCTCCGATATTGGGTGAAGAACTCTTTTTATCCGAGAATTATCTCTACTTATGCCCGAGACCTGGGAGCAATAACAATAGTAACGTGAATCACAATCAAAACAGTAGCTCGAATACATTGAATCATCAAGAACAAATGAGATTCATCATTTATGAACCGGTGAATGAAGGTTCTACCCTAGTCCCCACAATTAATTCTCATCCTCATCACCATCATCATAATAATGGGCCATCCGCTGCTTTATGGTCTGCTGCTTCATTCTCACCCGTTGCTGCAGGACACAATAATCACAATCACAATAATGGAAATTGCTCAAATACTAATGGTGGACAATCTTCAATTTCATTAAATTTCGATTATTTACCATCACCACAACACCAACAAAATAACATTTTACCAGCAGGCACCTCATTAAATCCTCCACAAATTCAACAAATTACGCAACAAGCACCGCTTCTTCATCATCACCCTCATATAGTACGAAACAACACTACTAATAACAATAACACTAATAATAATTCGCCAAGTCAAGTTAATAATCCGCCACCGCCACCAACACCACAACAACAACAACAAATAAAATGTCCGCATGAAGATTGCCCAAAAACCTTTAGTCGATTATACAATCTGAAAGCGCATTTACGATCACATTCTCCTGCGCGTCCTTATCCTTGTCCGATGTGTCCACGATCATTCTCCCGTAAGCATGATCTTCAACGACACATCCGAGTACATACAGGTTAGCATCCTAAATTTATTTTTTTTTTATTTGATTTCTTGCACCACCATATCTCTCTATCAGAACCATATAGAATTAACGTTATCATTTAATCTTCAGGTGTCAAACCTTATCAATGCCCATGCTGCCGTAAAGCTTTTGCTCGCACTGATGCACTACGTCGCCATTTCAAAGTGGAAGTGACATGTGGACAGAGCGAAGCTGTACAAAATATGAAGACACGCAGAAGATATTCTGAGATGCAATAATAGACTATTAAGATATTTTTTCCTGACAATATTTACTATTTTACCATAAATATTACTTAATAACTTAGAGAAGCGCTACGCGTTGATTTATAATATTTTTCATTGTTTTGAACTTATTAAAATATAATTAGGTTTTTTTTTCCGCAAAAATCACTGTTATCGCCTTTTTAGACTTTTAATCACATTTTTCACACAAACGAAATACAATTTCGTTTCGATTTTTCCTTTTTCTGTAAATTTTTTTATTCGCAACATTTTTTCTTTAAAGAAAACATACACTTATACATTTTTATACACAATCATTTTCTTTTTCGTTTAATACACATATACATCATTTTACATATACATTATATGAACAATTAATCATCTAAGTTTTCATAAAACGGTGTTAAATTTTAATCATAATTCTCATACACGCATTTTCATCCTTTTTTTTGTACATACAAGTAGACGACAAGATTTAATCATATAAGGCGATAAAGTTTTTCTCATATGTTTGATGATAGGATAGGTTTAATTACTACTGTTTGTTTTTTTACTACTGCATTTTTCTTCATTACTACTGCATTTTTTTTTTACTTTCGCATTCAAAAATCACATTACACACAAACATTCGCATTCTTTTCTGTACCTTTCTTCAATTCGTTCATGTTCATGTTCTGTTTCTGATCTCTCGTGTTACGAAATCGCGTCGTGGTGAATACACGCGTAGGTGTTTATTCACTCATTACGCGCATCCGTGAATAAAATAGTTCTGATAAAGACAAAAATACAATATAATTGCTTTTTTTGGGTGGGATGGGATGAAATTAGACTAGGGAAAAAAAGTGTAAAGTGACGCGTCATCAATGCGTGTTTGATCCGTAACAAAAAAACAAGCTTGCAGAATATGTATATTTTTCCCCACTCGTTTTTCTCATAACTAGATTTTACGGTTTCTATGAATGACGTCATCCGTGTGTCGAAAAGAAGGGTCGAGCGTGGGATAATTTCTTTCTGTTGTTGTGTTACAATTTGATCATTGAATAAGACAGATTGATTACATTATTTGTAATTGTTTGTCCTACTTTTGTTGTTCTCAATCAGAAGATTGATTAAATTATGAAACTTAAACCTTTGGTTTGGTTTTTTTCGATAATAATGGACATTTTTCTTTATTGTGCACAACGCATCTTGCATTACCTACTTGTGTGTACTCTAGTTCTTGTGTGTGTATTCTAGTTGTTGTGTGTATGTCACAAGATAAAGTTATCAGTTGCTGATTTAATTAATTACTGTTCTAATCAGTAATTTATTTGTGAATGTGGTTAGTCAGATGCATAGAAAATAAGATAATATTATCGTACCTAGATTTTTTTCTGTTTAGTTTTAGCTTTTTTCCATACAAATCACACCATGTTAGTAAGGTTTTTTTTTTCTTGATTGATAAGATTATATTTGTCGTTATACGGCCTAATGCGGAAAATTTGTGAAACCGAGAAAAGCAATGTAACGACGATTCTACTTGCTTTTAGATACGCTGTGTCAGGATGGCATTAACTTATTTCCCTTTGAGATATATGTTATCTTTGTTTTATCACAGATTAGACTTGGTGCACATTTATTTGTGCATGTTACCTTTTTTGCTACCGAATGTCAAATCTAAATGATATTTAACAAAACGGATGTATGGTAATACTCGCGTATGTATGCAGAATGCGTCCTATTGTTTCGGGATTTGAGAAACTAAACTATCGAAAAAAATAATATAAAGAAACAAGATACATACATTCAGTTGTACGTATACATACACACATACATACATACATACATACATACATACATATGTACATACGACATATATGTTCTATGATTAAAATTTCTAATTCTTTTTTGTTTCCGCATTTAGAAAATAATTGAACATACAACTGGTGGATCCCATGTGACCTGTTTGAAAATTTTTCGGGTATTTGTGAAAACGATAGCTTTTTATTTGTCTTCCTTTTTGAGAGAATAATGGGAATGGGAAGTTTTTGCGTCATGCGAATTATCTGATATACAAAAACGTATAAAACAAACGTACATTCAATATCCTGCATCAAAGAAAAATTCTATGCAAGGATCGATTTTTTCTCTTCATATGAAATTTTGAGGAAGAAAGAAATTCTTCGAGCTATCAATGGCTTTCATTGTTTGTAAATTTTTTATTGAATTCATATTCCACAATGCATCCCGAACAATAACTGACAGAAGAAAAAAAACTTTTGTTTCAAAATGAAATAAATGGGGTAAATGCTTTTTTAATTCATTCATTATATGCATTCATACATAAATCCCCAATAGTGTTACGAGAAAAACTGGAAATGACACAATCATTATTCAATTGAACATTCGCTGGTAATAATGATAATAATGGCATGATTTTTCGGTCCTTAATTTTTGACATTACTTTCTGATTTTCCATATTCTCGGTAAATTGCGGGTCTGTGCACGCTGGGAAAAACGGATAATAATTTTTCCTATCTTTGTGCGCGAGAATCGCCAATCTTGACCGGAACAATGATAAAGAGGTGTGACTCACGCTGTTACAAAGGGAATGCCGAAGAGAACATTCGTATATCTACTTAATTGTGATAATCTATTCTTCTTGAGTTACGTGCGGAAAAAATTAATTCTTTTTTGGTTACATGCGGAAAAAGCTTGAATTGAGGAAGGTTAATTAAATTTCCAGTCTCTTACCTGTATGCATCTGTTTTGATCATTCCTTGTTTCTTTAGGATCAAGAACGAAAATTTTTTGAGGAGCAATGTATTTTCACACAGATTTCGGGTAACAAAAAAACAGAGTGCACATTCATGCATGGGAGGAGCTTACATTAATTGAAAGCGAAGGTGTAATAGAATGGGTGGGTCTCTGATTAACTTTTTTGTGTGTAACCAATTCTGTTTTAGTTATTCCGTATCGGTATAAATGATAAATTGATTAGATTTTCGATGATGATTTGATAAATTTATTCATTGTTGAGAATTGATTTAGGAAACCTGTCTAGCCTTTATCAAAGAGTGTTAATATGTAACCCGAGTATTACGCGATTGTGTAAAAATCGGTTATTTTGTGAATGATGTAATCGTGCGAAAGTTCGGTAGATCTTTGACAAATATTATTTTAAGAAAAATAATTTTACATCAAAGAACTCTACGATTTTGTATTCTCAAATGAATTAAAAATAGGCAATCAACCAAAAAAAAACCGTCAATCTCAATAAAAATAGGAAAAATCAACATTCATGTGAGATGTGATTAATAGGAGATGTGATCAATGAGAGGTGAAGGTTGTTTAACAGCACAGTATACAATTATAGTTCCATACAGTCATACAATTAAATCTTCATACAAATCATAGTCACACCCAAAAACACAACTTCAATCGTTATCCTCTCGCCAAAGAAAGTCAGACAATGGCAAATGCAAATACATAAACATCGAAAATTTGTCCAGCTAAATAGCTACTTGATATTTAGAGCCTAAATTCCCTTAGGTAGGACAACCTATTCTTAAAAAGATTAAAATAACAATACACCATCACACGAAATAGTTCATTCGTGCAGTTACAATTTCAGTTTCTCAAGTTACTAACTTTTACACATAATCCGCAGCGCCAAATTTTTTCAAGCCTGAGAATGCTATTTGATGTCGGTCTCCTTGATTTGCGCAGTAAATATATATGGTGAGACCTCTATGAAACACCCCTCCACGAGGGTTCACATTCTGTCCGGGTGTACTTAGGGGAAAGTTGACTGTGTATCTGCGTGATTTAGAATACATAGTGCATGAAAATTCATTCATATAATGCGATAGATAATCCACAAGTGGGAGAAGGCGACTTTATTGAAAACTTAACACATGATACTTTCATTTGAAATTTACATATTTACGTTGTTTATAATAAGCAAAACTACCACAAAATGAATTGTTTTAACTTAAATGACATCATGCTATTTATCTTTGCGTATCTATACAATATAATAAATACCAATAGATGTTAAAAATAAAATTCTCGTTATCATGCTTCTACTAACTAAAAAAATCTAGACATAATCGCCATCCTCATTCAAGACTTCGAGGGACTAGCAAAAGATTCTCGTTTTTCAAAAAATGAATATTGTGAAGTTGTGCGTTGAAGATGCTCCCTTTGTTGTCGATCATCTTGACTACCAAGTCCACACGATCTCCCCTTCTTGCCAATAGTCACCTGATCTTTAAGTTTCCATTCCTTTTGGTTCATCCTTCCTGGTGAACCATTCAACTTGGAATTATATTCCTCGTCAGAAAGTTCACCCTTTTCTTGATCAGAAAGTGGAATTTTCCGACCAAATAACGCAAAAGATGCGCTTGAAGGCGAAGTGGGTAATGAACTATTGTGATTCTGTAGATTACCAGAAGATAAATGAGGAAATGATGATGATGATAATTCTGGTGGCGAGTAAGAAGGAGAAGAGGGTGCAGAAGGATAATTGAAGGAATTGGATACAGAAGAGGAAGAGGCTATTGGAGGAGGTAATCCCGATTTATATTGGGTTTGCGATGAATTAATCGAGGGCAAACCAGGCAAGGCTGAAAAAAAGGAAAAAGTTTTATTTGAAGTCATGTTTTCAGAAGGTAGATGACTGTGACTAGTTTGAGGCGATGCAGGTGGTGTTAATTGAATAGTGAAACCAGACGAGAAAGGTGAGTACCATTGATTATTATTTTCTCGATTGCCATTCGACATTGAAGCTGTAGGAGCGGGACTCATGATATTGTTGGAAGTCGTCAATAACGAAGCTGATGATGAAGGTGCATATTCGATAATGCTAGTGGAGGCAGATCTGCTACGATTAAAGGCGGTAACGTCCGCATAAGTGGATAATCGAGTTATAGAAGGATTCAAAGATGTATTCGAGATGGATTTATTACGAGATAACGATGGATGAGATGCAGCGGGCACATTTGGTCGCCAAAGAGGATCTGGCCTTTGATAATTTGGAAATTTTTTGCTGTTCTCCGGGGATGGTGCTTTGATTGGAGGTTGCGGCATCGAAGGACCATTAGAATTATGGGAAGTATAGCTTGGCATTATCCGCTTGTTATTATTACTGAGTGAAAGAAATGAACTATGCTGATTCTGATATTGAGTGAGCGAATGATTATTATTGCTATTGTTGTTAAGTTGTTGACGTGATGATTTCTGCCAAAGAGAATAACTTGTCGATTTTGAAGATTCAAATTGTTGCTGATTAGCTCTCTGAGAATCAAATGAATGAGAAGAACCATTTTGATGCTTTGATTGATGTCCGCCTGATTTGTCTTGCTTAAAGGATCTTGATTCATTTTGTTGCACTTGAGATGAGGATGTTTGTGGTGGTTGTTCTTTTTGATTATTATTATTATTATTATTCTTGCCTCTGGCTCTTTTCCGTCGCCTGCTTTTACCTGGTTTAACAGAACGCCCATCTTGATTGGAGTCAAGTCCACTTTTTTGTTTATTAGAGATGATTACTCCTCCTAAACTATTGGGATTAAGTTCTGGATGATCGTCAGAAATAATACTTTCGACTTCAGCGTCAGCATCACTTTCCTGATTATGTGAAGTAAAATGATTTGTTTCTACCTGGTGAGGAGAATTCGCAAAATCAATCAAAATCGTTGATTTGGAACTATTCGGTTGACTAAGCAAAGGAGGATTGTTGTTTGATTTTAAAGTGGATGATTTTTCATTGAATTCAACGCTACTCTTCCCCTCCGGACTATGTAACTGCGGTTCAAAGTTAAATTTCTCTTCATTCTCATAATCGGAAGATTGATTGTGCAAGACATTTTTACTTTCAATTTTTTGACGAGTGCCAACATTTATTCGTTCTTCGTTTCGAGATTGCAATGGTTCAGACACATCTATTGTAAACGTTGATTTCGATTCTTCTCTCTCAATCGGTATCGGACTATTTTCATCCGAGGTATTATGATTAACACCACCAGATGAGGATGGTAATGATGCAGATGATGACGAAGGACCATCGTCTATCAATGATAGAGTATTGGCACACTGTATTTCTCCTGGTTGTTTATGTCGAGAATTCTGACGTCGAAGTGATGCGAGGTGTGAATTTGAAGTTTTTTTATATAGTCTCGGAGAAGCATTGTGTGTAGGTAAGGATGAAGATGTTGACGAAGATGATGGCATATCAGGTGATGAACGTTTGATTTTTTCATCTGTGTCTGAAGATGTCGTAGAGTCTTGGCGCGAAATAATCCATGTATTGAAACCCGTTTTTGTAAAGTTGCCGACTATGGATCCAGCCATGTACAATCTAATTTTTCCGCTTAGCTGATGAGAATGTTGTTGCCAATCGGCATTGTTTGCTTGCTATTATTATATAAAGAAAAAAGAGATAAATAATTTTGTTAACATTCATGAACATGATCACCGATCTATCTCTTCGTCGATGTTAAATGAAATTCTATCTATCCATTTAATCTATGTCGCTGATAAAATAAGGTGCGGCATATTGGCGAATTGATAATAAAAAAAGGTCGGATAAAATTTTTTTCATTGGCCAAATTCAATTTATTACTATATGCGAGGTAAATGTGTATGCGTTCGACTGCGTTTTAGAGCTTATAACTCGGCGCGCGTTAATATCTCGATTATCATCATCATAGTCATCATACTATGCATTCAATCGATACTGTGTTTCATGTTGGTATAACATTATCGGGTGCTGATATATTCGATTTGGGAAGGAGATAACAATAAAATAATGACGACGACGACGACAAGAATGACGGCAACGATGATTATAATAATCATGACGTGCGTATAAATTGAAAAATAATGGCGTCGTTGCGAGAATTAATTACCTTATATACAATTGCCAAAGCGAATAAGATTGCCACGACGATCAACACGACGGCAGAAGACCACTCGGGTATTGACATATTGAAAAATTCGAAAAAAGAATATATAGATCGGTTTGGGCTAGCGATGTCAGAAGTTGGCAAAGAAGCCACGCGCAACGGTGCTTTATTCATCGTTATAATGGTGTTGATATGGTCCGAAGACATGTATAACTAAAAAAAAAAAAAATACTAAGAGGAATGCCAGCCAGTGCAATGCAATGAAAGAATTAGATGAAGTGTGCATATAAAGTATAATAATTAGATATCTAAAACTTTTTTCACTTCTAGAATTCAAGAATCTGAAAAAATATTATGTCTTACTTTAAAGACGCACTAAAAGAGATATCAGTCAAAAAAAAGCTGAAACGTCAGGGGTTTCGGCAAATGGGTAATAGACGTTTGGCTGCGGTATCAGATCTGACCGGCTCTTCACACACGAATCTGGAATAATTGTGTATACATGTATGTGTTGACTAAAGAAAAATTTATTTAAGGCCGAGGAATGAAGCGAACTAGTGCACAAATATAAATGGCACAAATCCAGCAGGTTTCGGCAGATTCACGTAATATAATGATTTATTAAAAGTGAAAATCAAATGATCAAAGAATATCAATCGATATTAATTAATATGAGAACGGAGGTGATCGGAGTACGATCTAATATAATACATAATTAATCCACACAATCTAATATATTAATCAGTGTATATCGCTTTGCTCTCGCGGTGGTTCATTGATATTTTAATTAATATATCTTTGATAGATAATGATAGAATGCACCGTTAATAATCGAAATATTATCATTATATGTATTTGTTATAAAAAGAAGTTTTCAGTTGGTTGGTTTGTCTGTCTATTTTACATATATACTGTCCGTCCACAATGGATTTGATTGACAATTATGGTCCTCATTTAGTTTATCATCATTTGTTTGTTCCACACCCAAGAAACTTAATTCTGAGCGATAAGCTTAATTTGTTTATGTTAATAAGAGAAAATCTAATTCTTATTTATTTATGGAAATTAAGGGATCATCAGCCAAAGATCTTTCTGTTATCATTTAGCTGGGCAAACTCAATTTATGATTCGTGATCAATTAATGTAAGCTGTTTACATCAATCACAATCTGATTTAAAGTTAATTTTAAAAAATGAACAACAGCTTGCAGGTTAATTAAGGTCAATGACAGATTATGTAAACGCGGCAAATCACAAAAAATTGTAATATATATTTTGAGTTCTCTCTTAAATCCAATCAGCTACAGTTACGGGACGTTTGATGAAGTCCCATGTCTTTAGAAGTATGAAATATCTAATAAATTGCAAATGAAAAATTTCGATTATTAATTAAATTTGCATCCACCACCAAAGTAAAGTTCAACTGATAATAATTACCTTTCCACCTATTTATAAAAAAGCAAGAATAAAAAAAGAAAATTAGCAAACATTCCTTAATAAAAATGCATGAGAGCTTCTAATGACTTTATGATAGGACTTACAGCAAAAATATACATCGTGTTTTTTCGTATTTTTCAGATGACGTTCAAGATCTGAAGTCATTTAAAAAGTTATTGTAGTTGTTTTTTTTTATTGATTCATTAATCTCTATATTTACCTATGAGTCTCTTAAATTCACGCTTACAGTAGCCACACCGAACTTTCTGAATCATATTTTGGCACCATTTGCTCAGTTTTCTTCTTGCTTTAGAAAGATCAATAAGACTGAATGTGTCATTAAGTTGAATTGCATGATTTTGATTATTATCGAATCGCTCAATAAGATTTACCCAATCATTATTGTACCCATCAATTGCAACATAATCATCCTCAAGCTCATCGTCACCAACATCGTCCAAGGGTTCATCATCATAAGACTCATCCGCATATTCATCATCAATGTAGTCCTCATAATCGTCATCACCAACGTAGTCCTCATCACCCCTATCATCATCATCATCAATAATAATAGACTCATCTTTGTCATTTTCATTATATAAATCATACATCTCGTCTTGATTAACTAATAAAATTATATGAAAAGATTTAATTGTGAGGTGAGCCAAAATCTATGAATTTTACACAATATATATTAATGATGTCTATGTCTTCTTCTGATAATATGTTGATGATGATGATTATTATTAAGTAAAAGTTGCAGACCGTTTGCTTGATTAGCAATTAAAGGCTGTGGATGTGTCGTACGAAGATTTGTTCGATTTATGAATGTATGAGTGTTTACCCGATTGGTAACGATAGGCTGACGAACGTTTGCCCGACTATGCTGGCGAGCGTGAACTGCAGGCTGACGAACAATATTCGCCTGGTTGATATGGACAAGTGGACGAACATGAATCAGAGGTAGATTAAGGTTTGCCTGACCAGCAAAGACATGCTGACGAACGTGATTTGCAGGTTGATGAAGATTAGCCTGATTTACAATGACAGGTTGACGTACGTGAATCTCAGGCTGACGTACATCATTCGCTTGACCAGGTTGACGAGCATTATTCGCTTGACGAACATTATTTGCTTGACGAACATTATTTACTTGACGAACATTATTTGCTTGATTGGCAATAACAGGTACTTGATTGGCAATAACAGGTACTTGATTGGCAAAAAAAGGCAGACGAATATTAGGTACCCGATTTGCCCCACGAGTTCGTGCCTAATAAAAAAAGACCATCATAAGACTAACGAGAGAGAGAGAGAAATATCTATGTAGTTAAAATACCTCTAATAACATATGCTCATCCCATAAATCACACTTCCTTCGGCATTTTTCAGTAATTTTATCCCAAAGGTCACCGCATTTATAACAACTAAAAAACAAATAATTCAGCCGATCCATTAAAGTGTAAACCAAATCAAAGGATTAAAATTAGAATACGTTAACTTACAATTCCGTCTTGCATCTACATGTGATATGATTGCATCCAGTATATAGTTCAACGATGGATCGGCATTTAGGACAACGCCTCCAATTCTGGTTTTCTGCCATTCTGAGAATAGCTAGAGCTTCTGGATCACGCTCATCGATGGGCAATGCTTGATAATCTTCGCAAGTATATCCTTGAATCATAAAAATCTTATTAGAAAAATACTTATTAATAATTATCTGACTTTATTATAATTTGCTCACCTGTATGCCAAGTTACTTGACATTTTGGACAAAACGTAATCCGACATATTGGACACTGGATGGAAACGTTTTCCTCTCCAGGTTGGGCATCCCAATCAATGGGAACGTTACATCGGATGTTGGGACAATACACCTAATAATCATAATAATGATTGTTAATCTTAATTTCTACGAATAGCAGTTCAGGACCATTAATCTAGAAAAAAAATACCTTATTTTCCATCAAGGATAATGCAAATTTTTCATTCCATAAAATCATCCCATCTTTACCTAAAGCTTTTTCTGCTATTTTCTCGGAGATTTCGGTTTCACAATTGAAAGGACATTTAATAGGAAACTCCACAACTTGTTCTGAAAGACGAGAGTTCAAATAATTGGTCATGCAATGCAGGCAATATCCATGAGAGCAATTTAGCACAACTCCATAAGTGGAATCGGCACTGCTCGATGCCATATAATCAAGATCCTCCGAAAATGGGAAAGTAGAAAAGTTATCAAAGCAAGTTTGACACTCGTGATTGCTACTTCGCAGAGAACTGTACGTTGTTTGATAGCTAGAACCTTGAGAATTTGATGAAGTGGCAATGTTTTTCCCCTTTCCCTTGTCTTGTTCGATAACAAATCTTCCAAATTCGGCTTTACTAGCTTCGATTGCTTCCAAGAACTAGGACAGATTTATGAAAACATAACTTTATTTAAGTCAAAGCATGAAGAATTCTTTATTTTTGAACGAGAGACGCGTAGACAGCAAGCAAAAAAACCACCTGAAGCTCTTCGGCATATTCAAGGTCACGCTATTCGAAGAAGTTGGTTAATAAAATAGAGAATGCTCTGGCAGATTTAAAGTCGATATACCTGATAAGTGGTCATTGTATCAATTCCTGCGAAATCAGGCAAATTATCAGAAGTGTGTGGAAAAGAAGTGGTAACTGGAGGTCCATTGAGATAATTCATTATTGGCGCACTTCAAAAATTTATTAGAAGTTCGTTTCAATTAATGGTCCACTGAATGATGAAATGCACTTTATACATGATTTCCCTTTATATCGTTGAGAACACGAATTAATGATAGACGATTTAGGATCTGAGATTTAACATTAGTGCCACGATTTAATAAGTTATTTCAAAATTTCGTATCCGCATTAATTAAATAATAGTATAAATTTTTACATATTATTGTTGGATGACTAACGATGTAAATTTCCCGAAAGATGGATGCATTCAAAAACCATCTTTGTATGATAATTAAACAACACAGATTCTTTTCGGTTTTAAAGAAATAAATTAATATGCTAGTATAATAATTAATTGTCGCTCCGATAGTGACGACGATGACGATGATGACGACGAAAATGGCGAAATTGTGAAACGATGATTGATTGTCAATGCTAATGCTGATTTTGATTTAAGGATGATTTTACCTTTTGAAGATTCGTCACGAATCCTTTTCGAAATCGAAATATCTCGAGTATGAAAATTTCGTCTTTGTTTGTTCTCCTCTTGAAGCGAAACTGCAATTTCCACATCAAGACTTGACTGATTGTTCCTGTAAGGACAGTCTTAAAGCTATAATATATCCAATTACTTTCTAGGTAATGCTTTTGTATTACGCCGCTTAGTTTTCGGACTTAAACCTCCAGCATCCGGTATACCTCGTTTTTCTTTCAGATTCATAACAGATACGGATTAATTTATGTCTTCAAAATTGATTAATAGAAAATTAATTGATTGCCATCACGCTTACCTGCTAAAATTGGAGATTGAGTATTTGTTTTTTGATGAGGCGATCCAATATTGCTAATATTCGATCCTGATGGTGAAGGTGTTGGATTTGGTGTTGGTGTTTGCATCTCGTTGTTCATGGTCACTGATGTTCCTCCAATTAGTTCATCGTGCTGTTCCATTTTAATTGAGTTCTCATCTTTAATTATGTAGGGAAGAATTGCTTGATTTGTTGTTTGCATTGGTAACTGTGAGGATTGTGACATTGCCATGGTCAAATCTCTGAATGCCTCTACATATTTTTAATATATTACTAAACTATCTTTTTCGAGAAATAGTTCAAGAAGGAAATTAAAGCTTACGCATAGGTCCTATACGCTTTTGCACACACTCTGTCATGACTCCTTGCATTATATCGGAACATTCTGCAAGCTTAATTAAAAAAGAAAAGAAAATTAGCATGTAAAAAGGAAATCATAATTTCTTCCGATAACAAGATAAAAATTTACGTCTAGACACCGAAACGTCCTATGCGGAATTCCATACTCGCATACGACAGACGATTCAACACCATTTGGCATATGTCTCGCAACATGAGATCGTGGTATATATTCTGTGAAATTTTTTGTGCGAAATTCAAAGCTGCTTATTTTTGTTTGTTGATTGAACATAACTATCAGGTGTCCGGAATGAACGACCTATGACAACGTATAGAAATGCGTTTAATATATTTCTAATTTGATAAAGTATTAAAAACACAATAATTCTGATGACCATGACACTCTGCCTGTGACCCATTTTCATAATGATATACCATGGAGGCTTTTGGACAATCTAACTGACAGCCATTACCCATGTCTTGCTCTTTGGGACTACCTAATATTAGCTGTATACTTGTGACGCCTGATTCAAAGAATGTATGATAGAATCTTGGTATTACTGCGTATTTTAATTCTGAAATCATTAATTAATTATAGGAATGATAAAAATCAGGTATCAGTATAGAATCTAATTAAAAAATAGAAAAGAAAATTACTTTCATATTACCAAAAGTTCTTCCTTCCTGTGGATTATCCGTTCGCTCTTTGCATAATGTGTATTTCATATAGACATCATCAGCAAAGAAAAATTGCGCAAAGACTTTCCAATAATGAATATCTGTTTTTTGATGATACTAAATATAGAAAAAATCAATCAATCTATAAATAAAAAACAAAATATTTCATTATAAAGATTTTTTATCACTTACTATACCCAATACATTCCTGTCGCCCCCTAGATATTCACCAAATAGTAAAAGCCGCATGATAAATCCACCAGGGATTTGTCTTGAAATAATAATCAAAAGTGCATCAAGTTCAGTATCTTTATATACGTACGAGATTTCAAATCACTCAAAAAAAGTCGTTTTATCGTTGCTATTAAATATTCATTTAACTAGGACGTACTTGAAACCGTTGCTTGGCACCATACGCATTGTTGGAGGAATAGAAATCGGGATTCTAGGATTATTTGCCAATGCCATTACACTAGCAGGCATATAATTGGTTGGACTAATTGACTGGTGAACACCTGCCTGCGCCGGAACTAGCTGTGCAGGTGTTGTAATCACTCTTCGTTGGTTATGAATGTTAAAGAGACTTGGCATGGCTAGATTAGGTTGCTGCATATATCCAGCAGGATTAAAGCTGGCCATTTCGGATTTAATGGTATATTATTATTATTATTATTATTATTATTATTATTATTATTATTATTATTATTATTATTATATAAAAAAAGTCAAGTAGATATAAAAAAAACGGACAGCCCACAAACAAAAAAGTGGGTTTTTTATCACGACGGAAAAAAGGGGGTCGACGATCTGATATTTTAACAATGATCTTCAATAACGTAATGTACAAAACGGTAAAATTTAGTAAACTAGTCGTGGGCAGAAAAATTCCTCGATCCCGTGAATTTGCGTTGCACGTTGCTTTTGCGATTTCTATATTTTCAATTTGCGTCATCGTAGTCAATTCCCATCTTTGGGAAAACTACTGTGCGCTCAATAATGACATCATCGACAGAATGCATTCATTCTTTTGGATTTGATTAATATAATACAAGTGATGTGTAATAAGAGATATAAATACTATCTATAAATGGTAATAATGAAAATCTATCAATTGTATAAATGTCTTTCGATTGATTTACGAACAATAATAAAATCGAGCAATGAATTTTCCTATTATGCAATAATTATCGTATCTTATGTCCTCCTGCGAATTGATGTATTCTCGAGTCGATATTTTCGAAGTTCTTTTGTATGATCTGGCATTTCAGCTCCCCATCCTGGAAGTCTTACCACCTATAAAACAAGAAGCAGATCGATCTAAATTAAAGTCGCTAGTTAAAAAAGACTTTATGAATTAGTTTTTTTTTCTTACCATAGCAGTAATGTTATCTTCTGATCCAAGTTCTTCTGCAAAAGCGACTAATTTTGTCGCACCCAAAGTCGGATCAGTATGACTTTTAACCTATGATGCGCAAAAAATGCATAAAAGTTAATTATCATAAAAGATTTTTCCTTTAAATAAATCAACTCGATTATTTTGAAAATTTACTGACACAATCAACAATTTCTTGATTACTTAATACCGAAGTAACTCCATCAGAAACTAAAACTAGGAATGCGGCATCTTCACCTTTCATCTTTTTATTAACTATATCTGGCTCTGCTGTAATACCAAATTTTTTCAGCTTTGAATCACCCAAAGCGCGAGTATTTGCTAA
Organism: Ambispora leptoticha; assembly: GCA_910591765.1. Classification (NCBI taxonomy): domain Eukaryota; kingdom Fungi; phylum Glomeromycota; class Glomeromycetes; order Archaeosporales; family Ambisporaceae; genus Ambispora; species Ambispora leptoticha. The sequence continues at coordinate 25,714 of CAJVPS010000280.1, forward strand.
GCTTCCGAGAAACATTTCAGCACCAAAAGAATCAGTGATTACATATCCTCCCGATTTTCTTAGACGATCATGTTCCGTTGTTGCGCTTGGATGATGATCATGGGATAATGATATTGCTTTTCCGGTAGGCACATCACATAATATAACTCTGGTATCACCAACATGAGCAACTGTAATATCGAGTTCTTTGGTAGACCAAAATGGAAAACGATCCAATGATTTCACAATGGCTACGGAAGCTGTTGAACCAACTGCTTGACCAATTGAGCCTATCAGTTCATAATCAATTTTCAGAAAGGCTAATGTAAGTCTTTGTTCTAGTGTAAGATTTGGTGTTGGTGGAATTGACGATTTTGTTGGTAAAGGCTGAGTTTCAGACAGTGACGTTGAAGAAAAATTTCTCGTTACCGATAAATTACTATTGCTATTATCGTGAGTTTCAGGTGATCGATATCGAGAATTATTAACTAACTCGGGGCTTAGTAACGGTATCAATGTCTTTGGTTTAAATCTGCGAAAATAACTATAAGAAAAATTTAAACTTTATATTAAATATACTTTTGATTTATATTATTATACCAATATCCTAACTTACCCTCCAACACTACGCCATGAAGAGACAATTCCATCAGCATCCAATGCATTAACTTTTTCAACATGATTATGAAGATTCTCTGTAAGATAATCCGCGCATAACGACCCACCATGACTATTCATGATGCAAGTTAGTTAGTTAGTTGATCTTAATTTTCAAGTACATATAGATTTTTGTTAAAATAGAACTGTACCCATCAAAAATAGCAAAATAACAAATCTGTCCAGCTTTCCCTTCTTCCAATTGAAATTCATCCACCGGTATACTAGTTTCATTTACCACAGGGAACTTGTTTATATTCCGCTCTTCCCCCTTTTCTTCGAAATCTAATACTACCGCACGGTATCTATCTTCATTGTGTTCTCTTGTCCCTCGCGAAGAACTGTAAGTGGATAATTTCACAAAAATTAGACACATTCAGGAGATAGCCGAGAATCTTATTTTATAATGCTCGGTTACTAACCTGATACCAACCAAGTGCCTCGATTTCTCGAGATGCAAACGATAGGTTTCACCTTTACTCGGTGATCTAGCTGTATAATAATTTTGTGATTTTCTGGGCAAAGAGATACAAAAATGCCTAAAATGTGTTGTTTTTGTTGACTGAAACGTAAAAGAAACAGGGCAAAGGAAGGGAAAAACTTTGCAAGGAGATTTATTTATTTTACGGTACCACATACTAACAGTGGATATTTTGAATTTACGAATGCGTAAAAACAAGCTACGAAAAATGAGATACACGATAAATTCATTGTTGAATTAATATTGCCACCGAGGTATAGCCATTTAACCAGATCAAGTATGTTGTACTAAGATACAATGTTCAAAATAAGATAAAAGATAATTTAAATAAATATTATAAATTTAATAACGATAACCCAATTCTCGATTTGCCAAGACCCCAAATATAAGAGGTTTGTATTACTTTGATTTCAGATAAGTATTAGTAATACTACGACTTTTCGTTAAATATAGTTATTTCAGTCTACTTTGATTTGTCAAATTGCATCATAGACTTCCATTATAAGAATAGCAGTGTTTTTTATATATTCAATGTATAAATTATATTTGATTTTGTCAACTATACATTATAAGTTGTAGTAATTTATTATTTTAACTGCCTTCAATTAAAGTAATTTTTCATCTATTAATTAGGCAAAGCAATTTATATATACTTAAAAGAATGCAACAGAATCAAAGATATTAACAAAACATAGAACTTTCTATATTAAAGTCTTCAATTTTATTATATATTATGCGATATTTCTATATAAAAAATTATAGTGACGTTCATAATTATAAAATTAGATCATCAATTTTATTAATAATAAAAATTGAAATTTCTCTTAATTGAAATTTATAGTTTTATTAAGAAATAATTTTTGTTTTTATATTAAGCAAGTAAAATCAATATTTAGTTTAAATCATATATAATTTGTTAAATATAAATTAATAATATTTATCAGTAAATTAATGTTTTGTTTTTAACAAAATATCATTTACTCATGTTATATAAATGTCCTATTAAATATTATATAGGTTTTCTTACTTTATTTATTCATATATTATATAATATATTATTTGATATATTGCTACATAATAAATTTTTTCAAGAACTAATAACTAAGATCAAGTAATAATGAGCATAACTTATTAATTTAATTAATATTTTTAATAAATATACAAAGAAATTAATTAATTAATATTTCCTATAAAAATTATTAATTTATAATATTAATTATTATTTATTATCTTTTAATTTATTAATTATATAATTAATTTAATTATTCAATTTTATAACTAAAATATATTACTTTTATATATTTTAGAAATTTAATAAATATTATTTTATTATAATTTTAATTTAAATATTATAATTTAATTATTAATTTAATTATAATAGTTATATGAATTATAATAATTATATTAATTATACTAGTTTTATTAAGATATAATAATTTTGCTATAATTAAAATATTTTTATAAATATTTACTAATAAATTCTATCTTAATTATTATTTAATAAAATTATAATAAATAATTATTTAATAAAAATGCAAATATAAATTAATTAATAAAAAATAAATATAAATTATTTAATAAAAATATATAAAAAATTTATATTAAGAATAATAATAATAAAATAGTATTTTCTTAGCTTACTAATTTCTATTACTTTAATTTGATTTGAATTAAAAGAAAACTTATAGATATACTT
>CAJVPS010000281.1:0-28461 GCA_910591765.1 Ambispora leptoticha
CCATTTAGCACCTCTGGACTCATATAAGGAAGTACTCCACAAATTTCTTGTTTAGATTTTTCTATATCTGCTTGAATGCTAAGTCCAAAATCAGCAATACATGAATTCCAACCATTAAATATTAATATATTTCCAGGATGAAAGTCACGATGTACAAACTCTTCTCTGTGAATGACCGTCAGATTAAATATTATAAAATATAATCGGTCTAATTTTTGATCCCAAGTTAATTTTTCGTAGTTGGAATTAATATATTTACGGAGATCACCATCTTCTGCATAAGCCATCACTATCGAATATACATTTGTAACTGGGTTTTTAGTTATTCCGTAATATCTTAAGTCAGACACAAAATTAACATTGAATTTAAGAGCAACCTGAATCTATTTTTGAAAACTTGGTTGTGTTAGAGATAAAAAAGCAACTTCACCTTAGAAAATGTTGATTTTTTACCTCGTTTATAAACTCTGGCGTAATTTGTTTTGAATTGTGTAGTGATTTCAACACAATTTTTCTTACTCCTCTTCTTATAAATTTATTTTCTTCATGATCCCATTTGAAATAATCCAATGGTCCATCCAACCAGGTTGCTTTATAAATTGACCCAAAACCTCCTTTTGCAAGATATTCAACGTTGGTAAATCTTTCAAAAGGAATCCATTCGAATGTTTCAAGTTTATAAGTATTAATTTCGTTGCATTCTTTTATTAGATTGTCGATATCTTTATCTCCGCTAGACAATTTATCGTTATAAATTCGTTTGTGATATTTGATACAGTCAACACAGAAGTCATTTTCTTGACAATGAGTACATTTACTACAATCATGAGTAATGTGAACTAAACACTCGTCGCAGTAACTATTCTTTTGACAATCTTCACATTTACTACAATCATGAGTATTCGATGCCATCTTTGGGTGCACTTTAATATCGATATATGAACGTGAAACAAACGAGACACTATATGCGGTGGTTCAATTCTATGTGAATGATGTGTGACAAAATAATCTATTTTTCTTAACACCATTTGATGAAAGAAACCTTTTATTTAGATGCTTGGTATTTGAGGTTGGTGTACATTTTAAAAGCATTTGTGTGTATGGCGTTAAAACGATTCCGACTTGCAACGCTTTATAGCATCCCTATATTAGGGAGCTACAAACACGTAAAAACTGCCTCATTCACGGTCCCGTAACTAAGCTTAATTCATTTAAATTCACAATTGAACGCGTTCAACGCGTCAAATCTATTAATTCCACTGCAGAACATATTTTGGTTTTTAAACTATTCACTACGATAATTGGAGGTTTTCTTTGTTACCAGCGACAGGTTTACCACATTGACCAATTGCTTATTAATATATTTAACAGGAGTCGAATACTGAAATTGCCAGCATTCAACCTTAGATTAAATTGACTTAATGCGATATTGATTGCTATTCTTAAACAAACCTTTCGATCACAATTCATTAGGATTAAAAAAGGAGGCTAAAAAAGATGTCAAACTTGCGCCTGATTATATAAAACAAAGAATCTCGAAATCTTTTATTTGGTTAAAAAAACAGCTTGAACCTGGGCAACAGTTATGCTTTACAAATTTTGTCAGTTCATAATCTGGGTTACCCTGCTTTCGTTTATGATAAGGATGTTGAAGGTTGGTCAGAATAGGAGATCATCAAATTCTAAAATTTTGGGACGTCAAAAATTATGTGGTGCAAACTGCTTTGGAAATAGAACGCCAAATTGTAACCTCTCCGTTAATTAAATTTCCCTGTTATCATATTTAGTATATTATGTCCTCCGATTATATTTTATTTATTAATTTTATATATATATTATTTAGCAGAGAAAATTCAGTATTTTAAATATTAAGTACAATATATATAAATCATCACAAAAGCTGATAAATTTTCAAAACGGACAGCTGTATTCAGAAATGACACCGATATTCAAGTTGTTCTAATAATTATGTTTTAGTTTTTGCCAGTGACGAAGATGAAGCGACGTTACTTGGCGTTCTTAAATCTTTTCGCATTGCATAGGCGTCTTCACCATCCGCGTAATACTTTTCTTCTGTATCGTGTATTCTATTTATGTAGATCAAAATGATTAATTATAGAGAATGTAGACCTTGACTTTATTTATTTAGTCATTACAAGATTTAGACTTGCCTAAACTTCAGAGTATCCTGATACAACTGAAGTGCGGCACGATTACTTCGTCGAACATGCAAAGAAACGTATCGTGCATTGAAGACTTCGAGCATCGCTTTTTCTATGGTCCATTAATAGATAAAAATGAATTTAATCACGCTTTTCACTCACTTACGCATACTCTCATAATTAGAAAGCATAAAATAGCTTACGTGATTGTGTCATTAATTTCTCTGCTATACCTAATCTTCTATAGGTTCGCATTACTGAAAGCGATGTGATATGTCCATGCGGATCATCAGTATCCTCTTCCCTGTATTATTATTATTATTATTATCCACTCTTATTCCATTAGGTAAAAATCAACGATGAATCTTGTTAGGGTAAACAGAAAAACACATACATTTTCGCCAAAACATAGCCAACAATTCTTCCTTTATGATCTTCGGCGACAAATGAAAGTTGTGGCCATGATAAAGCATGATAGAAATCTAAAGGTTGATCAATTGAATGTTGATAATAAGATCAATTTCTTCTTTGCACAAAAAAACTTGGGTGTAAATGGATACAATATTTCATTTGATAGTTTTCAGGAAGGTTCATTAAATTGCAATTTTGCATTGCAAGTAGATCGTCAACCTAGAGAAATTTTTTTTTGATAAGTAGGTCACAGCATAAAACTTAAAGGAACGGCTATCTATACTTAACGGTTGCCTGTCTTATGTTCATTTTTCTTGGCGAACGTAAAGTGCTATGTTCTCGATCCTCTGCGTGATTCACAAAAATTTTATTTTATGCAGATCCATTCATTATATTTTAAAAAAACCCTGATTAATTTATTACTTTGGCTCTAAGTCAACATAAAAAGATGTTTACAGAGTCCTATACTTCCAAACAAAAGACCCACTCTGACATGTTTTCTCAAACATCAGAAAATATTGCACGACCTAAATTCACGAGAGAACCTTCATATTTCGCGTCTGATCCCATTCCAACTACCTCAGCTCAAGGTTCAAGTCCTGAACCTGGCCAAGGCTCAATAATTCAACACGTAACATTTGCAAATCAAGATACATTTTTCCCTGTTGAACACTCTAACGAGTCTTCTTTTAGCGTCATTGAAGACGAGAGTCGTTTATTTGAACCAACTCCCACCCCTGGTCCCTTTCGCAGTGCAAACGCGTCTCATATTATGGAGAGTCAGGAAACACCAATTAAATTCAAATTTGGTGATGTTTCCGTTGTATATCTTTCCTTTATTCCTTACCAAATTCGGGATAAGTTACCTCAAGTAATAAGTATGTGAACAATTGACCTTTCTTTTTACCTTTTCCACAAACGCTACATTTTTTGATTCCTCTTTTCTAGATAAATCTACTTGCAACGCGGTCTTGAATTCGAATAACAAGACGGTTGCACTTGTGACAAAGACTAAATGTTTTTCCTGGATATATAAACACGATGATCGGGAAGAGGTTAAATGTCGATTTGTTACGTGAATCCGAGTTTAACCATTCAATTTCAAATTAAATTTAAATCGATAAATCCATCATAAATCATCCTTAGAAAATCTTTAAACCATTCATGCCACCGACTCTTCGTGATGAATTTCCACTACCAATCGACAACAATCCTCCACAACAGAGTCAACCACAAATGGCAAATCAACCATTTGTATGTATTGTTCCGCCTACTAGGAATGTACTTACCGCGGGTTTAATTGCTTGCTCGCCAAAAGGTCAAGTCCGATATTGGAGAAATGTCTTTAACATCGCTGAAGATTTAAAACATTATCAAAGTTTACAATTGCCAGTCCAGGGGAATGATCATGGGGTATATCTAAAATTACATGAGGTAATTAGCATCTTGATATTTCATTGATCAATTAAAAGAATTCTTCATTTATCTGAATCTTTTCCATTACTCAGATCGGAGAATCCAAAGATTCTTCATCTAATCAAAGTGTTATAATATTTGGAACCAATAAATCCGCTTTATTTCAAATATTCATTCACAACAATGATGCATTTAATGATACCTTATCATATTCTATATTATCTCGTCCCTCAATGTTTTTCTTTGGCAATAGTGTTCGATATGATCCTACGACTATAGTTGCGTCTGCTTTGGCAAGACAATCGGATTACATTCATTCAGAGTACAATTCCCATTTTATTTTATAATGATCGCTATAATTTTATCATTTAATCAAAAAAGCTTAGATTTGCTATATTAAATATCAAATAGCTCACTATACATTTTGACTCAAAATGCTATTGAGGAGTGGACATTAAGTGACGTGAAGCGCCCCCTTAAGGTAAATTTTCTTCAATAAAATGATCGAATCGCATTAAATATTGATTCTTTATATATGATTAGTATGTAGGTGGTGAAGATATAATTCAAATGATCCTTGAAAGATTGCCAGAGTATGATCAAGGACTTCAGGATCGAAATAGGCTTGTCATATTGGACATGGATGTTAACAAGTAACCTTGCTACATACACATGTATATCTGAAAAATTCTTTGCGTTTTAATAAATTCGTGTATGTTTATACTCTAAAAACAGGAATAGCGAGCTATTGATCCTCGTAGCATTTATCAAAGATCAATCGGAATGGCATTATTATATCGTCTTAATGATGAAGATAGATAATTCGACCTACCAAATTAATGAAGCAAATCTCTTAAAAATTCCAGAAGTAAGACTCGATTTCAGTTCTTCTCGAAAGCAAACATATAAATAAGTTTTAAGTAATTTTAAATATTTAGATTTTGATAATTTACTAGTCAATGACACCTAGCGATGACGCCCATCTAATAATACCGCAAGGGGGATTAGCAGTCTTTGTTGTTTTGCCTGACGCAATTGTGTTCGCGACTAAAAGCAAGTATTCTACTAAGATTGAATTGCTACATTAAAATGAGAGATTCTAATGAGTATGTCAATATAGACGCTTTGTACCAACAAACTATTATTTTACGAGACAAGAGTAATAAAATTATCGGATTTGGCACTAAGGAGTCCAAATCGTGGATATCTGAACAAGTGGATGATGTTTGTAAATTGGATATCATCACTACAAAAACAGGTATTATGTCTTGCCAAGTAGCCATTGCAGATATTCAGGAATTTGCTGAGGCAACGCCGTACGTAAATTTTATTTCCTAATTGTTAGATTCGATCTTGCAAATTCCTTACACGTAATTTTACTTTTTCGTTTGCTCATAGAAAAAGTGAAGATGAACACGAATTTAAGGTATCTTATTAAACTTATAATACTTTGATTCATGAAATAATTTTTTTAAAACAAACTAAATACGAATTCTTAATTAGGCTCAAGAAACAGCTAATTTAAAGAAAAAAATTGATGATTGTATTACCTTTATCCTTCAGGAAAATGTGAGTTATTAGTACCGAATTGAATGTGCCAGAGTTATATAACTTATTTAACGAAAATTATTAGAGTCCTTTTGTGATCTACTTGGAGCATGATTACACTGGAGATCTTGAAACTGTGGCCATCGAGATTAACCAAGATATATTAGAATCTCGTATGTATTAATTTTGTACAACAATTCACCTATTTTATGCGAGACATAATAACAATCTAATTATCCTCTTATGTTAGAGTCGAGTCATATAACTGATACGCTTATACTAAATAATCATCTGAATTATCGACTCAATCGAGCGATACATCTTGTCAAATTCATAAAGACTTGTGGATTTTATCATAAAGTGTGGGCTTTTATGCTTATCGAGAGAATTTTTCTTTGATAGTTAGCTTTAATTCTTTATAATTGTCACTCGTCTTGATCTAGATAAAAGAAGATACTCGTCATCGACTATTTTCTGACGCCGAAAAATTGGCTTGTGCAAAGCGAATGTGGGAATTACATGAGCACAGGTAATTTCTTCATTTATTACTGATGATGCCCTACGTGGCAATTATGTATATTTAATTAGCACTTGTTTGTTTAAATTAGATTGCAGAAACAAGAATCTGGATTATTACATATCAATTTCCTGAGTGAAGCAATAAAAGAATATTTTCGTCATCACGAATTTGCATCCGACGAAGATATTAACAGAGTATTTTATAAAAAATATGTACGAACATTTTTTCTTCTAGTTATATTTTATGTCATCTAAGCTAAATCTCATTGAACTATTTCTAGGTTAAGGACATTGGCGAAATCTTCCCGATATTATACAATCTTGTTGAACAAGAATTGGATGAATATCGTGATGAGACAGAAGTTCAGCTGATCGAAGAAGCGAATGCTATTGCCTTGGTGAATATAACATTTGTTTTTGCCTTTTGTATTTGCAGATTTAATCATGACTTATGGACTATTGTGGTTTATGTATATAGTATACAATGAAAGGGGTTTTTGAATTTCGCAAAGACCTAGGTATAGAGTATGAACTTACAGAAAGGGATAATAGATATTCTTTTACAAGTAACATATCATCATCTTTGTATCATTGATTCTTCCTGCTCGCGTACACTCGCTCTAAATATGACTTTTAATTATTCAATAGCTCAAGAAGAAATCATAGAAGTCTTTAATTTTCTATTTGATAAAACAATTTCTTTGGTTGAACATTATGATATGGCCGGCTTATCGTCATTGAAATCACAAGCTGTACAATTGGCAAATATTTTATTTGGAATGAGCACAGATCGATTCATATTGCAAGTATTTTTATCACGAGTTTTTGGCGAACTATATAATATAAATTATTCATAAGGATATTTGCAACTCAAATTCGTTATAGGGACATGAATAAATCAATTAATGAACAGGTGTATCGAAACCGATGGTTGGGAATATTGCAATCGCTGGGTAAATTGAGATTCATTGTGACCATTATTAACATCTATCATAGATTTTTTAATACATTTAATTTTTTTTATTCGCAGCTAAAATTGATAAAAAAGAGGAGGCTTTTCAAACTGCTGATACTTATAAAGATTTTCATTCTCTGGCTGTTCTTTGTGTCGAATCCGATTCAAATCCCGAAAACCGTGACGCGTATATTCGAAAATATATCAATGTTCATGGAGAACAGTTTGCTTACGAACTATATAATTATTACCTTCAAAAAAGTATGACTCATTTTTTTCTGACAAAAATCACGTGCAACCAAAATATATTTATGTCCGTGATTTTCTTATTATTAGATCGGCTATATAGTTTGTTGTTTGAAGAACACGCCATGGAACACAAAGAATTACTTCAGAAATATTTACACGAGCGAAATATCTCGAGATTGGCTTGGTTGCATGACATTGGGATGGAAAATTTTCGGGAGGTCGCAGAACGAGCTGCAAGGGCTGCAAGTGTCGAAAATAAGATTGAGAAAAAAAATGTGAGTTATCTCGCTCAACATTATTGCTTCGCATAACGTAGCATTTAATGGGATTTTTTAAAAACTGGTAATGTACCAAATTAGGTTTTGCTTAGTATTGCTAAATTGGCAATGTTAGAAGCTGAGGATGAAGATGCCGAACGATTTATTGATGGTAAGTCTTTCTGCTGTTTTTCCTATATATTAATTTAATCTTTTATTGATTATTTTTATAGAAACCGATTCAAATCTTTGGTATAACAAGGGACAAGAGAACATATATGATAAATATATTACAGAGATCGGCACAGCGGGCACTTATAGAGCTGATTTGGAAACCCAAGCGAAAAGTATTTTGCAAAAATTTGCTCCAAGTTTACCCCAAGAGAAACCAACATTTGCCAAGGTAATCTTAGTACATGAATAAATTGATTTAATCAAATATTAACGATTTTATACGAAAATGTTACTATGATTTAGGTTTTCTTGCACTTGGTTAAACAAGTACTAAACAAAAAATTACTGAAGCCATACGATTTTGTGGATCTTCTCACGCTTCCTGATATTGTGGAGACCGAGCATTTTGTGCATGCTATTCAAATAGTAGATTATGATAACAAGGTAAATTTTTTTATTTCAATGATGAAGCTGTCAAATTTCATTAATTAAATATTTTTTGTCTAGTCCCGATTCTCTGTGGATTCGACATATAAAATCGTGATAGGAACCATATGGCGTAGAATTTATTTACACGATGGGTAAGGTTCCTCGATTTCTTACATGATATTTTCATAATCAAATCTATGCTAAATCGAGCTTTTTTGTTTAACTTAGTGATCACTGGAAAACCTTAACGAATACCAACAGTTTGTCAGATTATGAGATTATAGAACAACTTAGACAGACAGCAACATACAAGACTATAGAAAGTTTAATTCAATTTCGCGAGGATGTTGGTAAGTGTGCAAGATCATTCTTTTTTTATCGTCATTAACACTTATTCATTATTCCCATTTTAATGAAGATTGGCACGACTATTTTTGTCGGCTCGGAGATGCAATGTTCCCTTGTTCTACTACTCTAAATTTATCCAGACTTTTCCCAGAAGCAGATGAAGAATTTTTAAGTTCCTTACTCATTGATTATGATCATGAGAATAAGAGCTTACAAGATTATATAGAGACGACACGAATCGAAGATAATGTTGATGAACTATTAAGATTACTTGAAGATAATAAAATCTAACAGTAATACATGTAATAATAATATAATATTATACTCTACATGATTTTGATTTAATAGAACATGTTTTTGAAATATCACTTTTACATTTTTGCGCATTTGGTCGATCGTTATGCATGCTGAAAATTCTGGCCAGAATTTTGCAGATCTGTGATTTTTTTGAAAGTGATAAATAAAAAAATTTATAAATATATATAATTTATATTTTGTATTAAATTTAGATTAAGATATTTTTTTATTAATTATTTATATCTAATAAATTAAAAAGTTTATGAGTTATATTAAATAAATTTATATATATAATACATATAAAGATGAATCATTAAACTATAATTATTTTAAAAATGATGTTAATAATTTCTCTCAAGAAATTATAATGAAAAATTAAGAAATATCATAGTATTATTTATATAGCTGATATAATTCTTTTATATCACATCAGAAAATTATTGTGATATTTTAACATGATCCTTCACATTAAACATATTAAATTAAAAAATATCAATATCAGTATTCTCCTAAAATTCAGAATCCAAATTAGGAAACTGATCCCCATTGCAACTCATTGTGATACAATACAGATAGAACGATTATTTTGTATGAAAAGGTCACTCATATCCATGAGATATTGAAGGGTTTATTGGAATAGTCTATGCCACGAGTTAACGGGCCCCCAAGCTGGGGCGGGGTCGAGCTCGGCTCGACCTCCATCCTTACAGGACCCCGGATCGCCGGATCCCCCGGACGGGAGAGTTACGGTATACAACAGTAGTACAATTCCAAATGGAGATATATCCTATTTTTGTGTTAAAAGGTAAGTCAAGTATTAACGTTGCTGATAAATTAATGATTGATAATGGCTAAGTACGTAATAGATTTTCGATATAAATTTCATAAATATCTGAATTGATGTTAATTACGAATAAAAGTTTACTATCAACAACTCTTACATAATCGAATTATGATTAATTCAATAAAAATGAAATTTTTCCTCGTTTATTTGATTCTTCTGGCATGTTTTCAATAGAACGTTTATTTTTCGTTTTATGATCTTTGAAATATAACAAACGAAATTTAGAATAAATTAATAATCATCACTGTAGCAAACTGATAAATTTACCTTCATTTGCTTTGATTTGAAGATTGATATCTATATCATATTCAGTAGAGACATATTCTGAAGTTACATGACAAATATATAAACATAAACTTAACCTTTTAATAAAAAATAACAGTAATACATATAGTGATTTACCTTCATTTGGAATATATAAGCTAACACTTGTAGTAAAACCTAAATATTTGATATATTTTTAAATCAATCTGAAATGTCATTTTGATTGAATATAAAATAAAAGTACGTACCTCTATCAGTTGGAATTGATATTAATTTTGAAGTAAACTTTCGACTGGTGTAAATTGCCTTTGAGTGGATTTGTTGTTTTTTGTTTATATTCGTAGGTATGCTTTTTTGTGATTTCATCTCCTCATCAAGTTTATTTAATTGCTGTCTTTCTGATTTAAGGCACTCTTTGATTTCTTCATCTGTTTTAGGATTTTCTAATGAACTGTAGTACTGATAATACAAAGTATTCAGTTCCCAATGCCTATCTGGATATTGAATAGAGTCAATAAATTCCCAAAGTTCCCCAGCAGTTGGTCTGTTTTCTGGAATAGGATCCCAACATTTTTCAATAATAAATTTATACAATCCGGGAATATTATTTGGTATTGTAGGTCGTACTCCTTTATAAATGTCATATACAAGATAATGATCATGACTCCGTTCACCAAATGGTCGTTCACCTGTTACAATTTCGTACATAACCATTCCAAAACTATAAATATCTGCAGCGTAAGTGTATGGCTTTCCATTTAGCACCTCTGGACTCATATAAGGAACTACTCCATAAATTTCTTGCTTAGATTTTTCTATATTTGTTGGAATGCTAAGTCCAAAATCAGCAATACATGAATTCCAACCATCAAATATTAATATATTTCCAGGATGAACGTCACGATGTACAAACTTTTTATCGTGAATGACTGACAGGGTAAAGATTATATCATCTAAATATTCTAATTTTTGATACCAAGTTAATTTTTCGTAGTTGGAATTAATATATTTACGGAGATCACCATCTTCTGCATAATCCATCACTATCGAATATACATTTGTAACTGGGTTTTTAGTTATTCCGTAATATCTTAAGCTAGGCCCAAAATCAACATTGAATTTAAGAGTAGTCTGAATCTATTTTTGAAAACTTGGTTGTTTAGAGATAAAAAAGCAACTTCACCTTAGAAAATGTTCATTTCTTACCTCGTGTATAAACTCTTGAGTAATTTGTTTTGAATTGTGTAGTGATTTCAACACAGCTTCAATTTCTCCTCTTTGTTTAAATTTATTTTCTTCATGATCCCATTTGTAAAGTTCTCCATCCAACCAGGTTGCTTTATAAATTGACCAAAACCTCCTTTTGCAAGATATTCAACGTTGGTAAATCTTTCAAAAGGAATCCATTCGAATATTTTATGTCTACTTTTATCAATAATTTTGTTGCATTCTTTTATTAGATTGTCGATATCTTTATCTCCGCTAGACAATTTATCGTTATAAATTCGTTTGTGATATTTGGTACAGTCAACACAGCGGTACTCATTTTCTTGACATGTAGTACATTTACTACAATCATGAGTATTGTGAACTAAACACTTGTCGCAGTATTTATTATCTTCTTGACAATAAATACATTTACTACAATCATGAGTATTCGATGCCATCTTTGGGTGCACTTTATAAAATATTTATATCAATATATGAACATGGCGGTTTGAACAAATGAGAGATATTGCATTTAGTGATTCAAATTCTTTTGTTTTTTTAATATGAAGGAAGAGTTTAATTTATTGTTATGTACAGTTGGAACCGGAAGATCATTGACCAGAAATTATTGTGCTGATTCAATAGATGCTAGCTCAAATATCCAAAGGCAGTAACGTAGCAATTCGGTCTGAATTTCATCCTATCTTTAAACATATTTTTATTAATACCAAGTACTGTTAAATACGTATTTTATTGGAATTGTTAGTTAGCATTAGCTGGTCATTATTATCGTAAAGAAAATAAAGTCAATGAAAGCGAGCTTTATCAAAGTTAGTTTAACTAAATAAAAAGATTATACAAATTCATTTTCAAATCCTTTATAACATTACATTAAGCTGTGAAAAAATGGATGCCGGAATTAAAGTGTCAAAATAAAGAATGCGCAGAAATTAAGAATATTCATGGAAAGATTTATTATTACAAAATATCACATGACAATAACGCGAATTCGCGTTTTTTGATCTTCGATATAAAAAGAACGCGTAAATTAGATTTTTTACTAGTGTAAATCTTTATTCATATTCAATTCGATTCAAAGAAAAATGGAAGAAGTTAGAAGAAGTAAACGAATTAAGGCACAAAAACAAGAACAACAACAGCAACAGCAAAAATCCATAAAGATCACAAAAAAGTCTCCAAAAGGACGGAGGAAACCAAAGAAATCTGAAAATAATGAATCTACAAACTTAGCGAAAGCTTCTAGTCGTACAACTTTGAAAGAAGTTACTAATCAATTATCAGAAAAGGAAGAGGAGGAGGAAGAAGAAGAGAAATTTAATGTCTGGTCTGGGGCGCTAAAACAAAGATTATTTAACGCACTCTCTGCAAAACCAGTTCCAGTGAAAGTTGTTTCGAAATCGTTGGATAAAGTTTTGGAGGATTTACGCTCGCAAAATGCTGTAACTCATCCGATTTTTTTCAAAGAAAAGTTGGAGAAAAACTCTGATAAATCCTTTACAGATACTGGAAGTGACAGCATATTATCACCCATTGATCCTTTGCCTCAAAATATCAGAAATACCCGAGAAAAAAATATAAACTTGGAGTTGGCATCTTCTGATAAAGTCGAATCCTTGTCTAATAAGGACAAATACGCGGATTTTAAGTCATTAAAATTGAAAGCTCGGCGAAAATCTCGTTTATTGAAAAATCCTAATGCTGTTTTTTCTAACAAGGAAAATAACGCGATTATCAATCAAGTAAAAAATAATCCAACATCTTCACTCAAGCCACCCAAATCGTTTTCAGACTCAAAATCAAGACATCAATTAGTTACAATTCAAAAACCTAATGGACAAACAATTCATAGTGGTGGTTCTCAAAAACTCACCAATTCACAGCTGCAAAATCCAAAGCTCCTTTTCAATGATTGGACCATCAAAGAAAGCATTATAATTACCTCCAATAAGCCTTTTTCGATGGGCAATCTTCTCCAAAGTGACGATGAGGTATTTCTTGACGAGATGGAAGAATCAAATGATAATCCTTCAACAGAATTATCATTGGAGACGCACGAATCTCAACGTCTGGAATTCAGGAAATCGTTGAAACATTGGATTTATCCTCCGAATCAATTCGAATACGGGCAAGTTAAATCATTGGAAAGTCTATTCTGCAAACCAAATTTCCCTTATCTTAAACCAAACACCGTCAGTTATACGGCTGAAATGAAACTCTTAAAATATTATCGAGAGATGGAAGAAAATTGGAAAAAGACATTCATCTTGTTGTATCGTAGTTTTTATAAAGGAGAGATTCCTTATTTCTACTACAATAATTCCTCTTTTACTGTTCTTTTCCTTTCACCGGGTTGTTGTTGTTCAACGGAAGATCAAAAACAATTCGAGGGAATATTGAACACATCTAATAAAGCACTTCGAGATGAACTCGCCTCCAAAAGTACATTTAATTATTACTTCTGCGTCCGCATCTTTCTATAAAAATACTAAACTGTTGATGCTGCAGGTATTTCTTTTAATATGCCTCTATATAATGAAGAAAATGATGAGTATTTTGATCAGGTTGGACCTCTTGATGAAAATGACGAAACCCACAAAACGGAGAGAAAGCGTAAAAGAAGGTAAAGAGTTTCATTCTTTGATGACACATAACATGTGAATACACTTCGTAAACATATATTGTATGCAATTATACTTTAAAAGAGATGTAAATGGTGAACATGAATCACTACTCATTATCGAAGGAATCAAATCGGTACATGCTCTCTTTAAATACTTGTTGGAATGGAAAGAGCCTGCATATTACAATCGAGCCAAAGGATTTCCAACACTCCTCGCATCGCACGCTTTTCGGCATGCCGATGAGAAAGAAGCAACAGTAAATCTTATTATTTTTTCTTATTTAAGAATGATGAGAATAATAATCATATTTTAATTTATTTTCTAGGTTGTAAATAAAGGAGTCGTTAGTTATAATAATTCAGAAAAGTATACAGTTGAATTGAAAGGCTTGCTATTACCAAGTCAACAAACGCATTTACGCAAAGTGATAACCGATATTCATGGACCAGATATTAATTGGTACTCAAAGTCATTTTCTATCAGTCAAAATTTGGATAAATTGGAAAGAAAATTCCTTGCATTTTCTTAAAATATAGATTATTTATAAAATCGGATTTAAATGACAGCATGTAAAATTTTTGATGCTGAGATTATTGATATATTGAATCATACTCTTTAGATTTTAATTATCTTTATACGAATCACGCCTAAAAAATAAATAACCTAATTAAACTAATGTCAGAAAAATTACACATAATATTGATTAGCCTCTAAATTCTTCGCGATTTCCGGTTCCCATTTATCGCCATTCGCTAGCAATTTCTCCTTATTATATAAAAGTTCTTCGCGTGTTTCTGTGGCATATTCAAAGTTTGGTCCTTCGACAATAGCATCGACTGGGCATGCCTCCTATTAATCATTTGTTATTTAAATCATCCGAGTGAAGATAGAATGAAAGCAATATATATAACAAGAAGAGTTAAACGTTACCTGACAAAATCCACAATATCTGAATTAAAAGAAAAAGGATTATTAATATTCAAGTAAAATAGGAATGAGAAATGATATGTTTATTTTTGCATTGACACTTACATGCACTTTGTCATATCAATATCATAACGAGTAGTGCGACGACTGCCATCTTCTCTCGCTTCAGCTTCAATAGTAATTGCTAGAGCGGGACAAATAGCCTCACAAAGTTTACAAGCAATACATCTAATCAAAATAAAATATAATTTATAAATAGTTTGTGATTAAAGAAAATCTAACAAAATTCCAAATATTTTTTACCTCTCTTCCCCTATACCATAATAAAATACCAATAAAGCAGATCAGTAACAGATCAATCAAGTTAATCACGCCTACAAAAATCAAGTACCTGTTGGATATCGCCTTAAAGCGTGTTCTCCTCGAAATCGAGGGCTCAAAGCGCCCTTCTCATATGGATAATATATAGTATATGGGGGACGAAAGAAATTCTCCAACACAAGCCACATACCCCGAAAGATTTCCGTCAGAAAGAAAAGCTGTGTAGTGTTTTCTATTAACGACGGTTCTTTGAATACATATTCTTCAGAGGTTTTCTTTGGTGGTGGTGATGGTGATTGTTTTTGTGAAGATTGTGATTGTGCAGAGGGAAGCTTTAGGTTCGGCGTATTTGAGAATCGAGCAAATTGTGAACCTAGAGGGGCAATTTTCGAGAACTTTGGGACTGACACCGTTATTAACGAAATTAACGAATTGTAAGCATTTCGAACCAGGGTTTACCGCAATCTATTAAAATTTTCTGCTTACTATTCGTTGCTCGAGTTTTATACAATGAACTGCGTACCAATGGTCTCAATTTGTACATTTCACAAGATTCGTTAGAGAAGTTAAAAGAAGAAATCTAAATTTTGTTGTTGACTTTACATGTGATCTCAGAAAATTCATTTGTAATACAGAGATTGATGTGTTGTTGATATATTGTTGGTAGATTTTTTATTCATAGTCAGAATTTGCAATTTTGCAATTTCCCGATTTTCAAACGATAAGACAACGTAATATAATAAAATGGTAGCGTTGCATTTTTCTTTCTTCAACTTGTTATGTCTGTTAACAAATAAATTTTTTTGACCAGGCAGATATTAATTTACATTTCAGGCAACTTTATACGATCAACATGCTCTTGAAACACAACACGAGGATATGATTGTAAGTTTCGCGTTCTTTTCATGTAATCAAGTTTATTTTCCAACAAGATCAAGGATAAATCAAACAGTAATAACGACATTCTTCGAATTTAATATTAAAGCATGATGCTCAACTTGACTATTATGGCAAAAAATTGGCCACTTGTTCTTCCGATCGTTCTATTAAAATATTCGAAATTGACGGCGAGAATCGGCGGCTAATTGAAACATTGAAAGGGTATTCATCAAATTAACTGATTTCGTTAATGATTAAATCATCATCATCATCATCATTATCACCGTCATTCGTAACTTTAACTTTGATAAAAAAATTTAATACGTAGCCACGAAGGTCCCGTATGGCAAATTGCTTGGGCGCATCCAAAATTCGGAAATATACTTGCTTCATCTTCATACGATACCAAAGTAATTATTTGGAAAGAACAAAACGGAAATTGGTCAAAGATCAAGGAACATTCGATGCACACAGCATCTGGTAAATTGTTGTTTTAGCGCCACCTTAATATCGGACAATGATCTTTATAATAAATTTTTCTAAACTTGAAGTAAATTCGGTTGCATGGGCACCTCATGACTTTGGTCCTATCCTTGCGTGTGCCTCTTCTGATGGAAAGGTCTCTGTACTCACATTTAAAGGTAATTAATTGTCTTTGAATGATTGAAATGATATAGGGATAGAACAATATTAAAACTTTTGCATCTGTTTCTTTGATTAAATAGATGATGGTACATGGGATGCTCATATGTTCGAGGCTCATGGCATAGGCGCAAATTCTGTTAGTTGGGCACCCGCCACAGTGCCCGGGTCACTTGTCCAGGTAACGGGCGGTGCACCAAATTTGAAACAGGCAAAAAGATTCGTATCAGGCGGATGTGATAATTTAGTCAAAATTTGGGCTTATAGGTTTATAGTTTATATAAACTTAATTTCTCGTTATCTTTATTACAATAAAAAATCTAACAATCATATTTGCATGTAAATAAAAGAGAAGAATCTAATTCGTGGACAGAAGAAGAAAGCCTTGAAGGACATTCCGATTGGGTACGTGATGTGGCTTGGGCTCCGAACATTGGTCTACCAAAAAGCTACCTTGCCAGTTGCTCACAGGTAAAGAATTTGTTTTTTTCTTTTTGATATATCATTATTTTACAGAGTCATGACATATCCATGAATAAAAACAGGACAAAACAGTACTTATTTGGACTCAGGATAACTCAAAATCAGAATGGAACAAGAAATCTCTTCAACCAGAACGTTTTCCTGATGTTGTCTGGAGAGTTAGTTGGTCATTATCGGGTAATATATTGGCGGTAGCCTGTGGTGATAATAAAATCTCTTTGTGGAAGGAAAATCCACGTGGTGATTGGGAAATAGTCAGCGAATTAACGGATCAATGAATGAATCAATGGATAAATTGAGATAATTAAAAATAATTTAATGATGAAAATAAACATAAAGTAGAAAATAGAATGTATAAAGATTTTGAGGTTAAATTAACACATATTTCATTATTTTTTTATTTTTTTCCCAATATTTTTCTTTTCCATCCGGAAATGCAAATTATGCTGTTATTATTAATATTATGATTATATTATCTATAGAGTTGAGAAAAATGTCCAAACTAAAAATTTATATAATTAATACATTAAATACTTATAATTTTTAAGAACATTAATAATATAAATTTAGTTCACTTGAAAGCATAATTTCAAGTTTAAATTTTAAACGCTCCGCGCGAATTTCCCATAAATATGTAGAATAAACACAGAACCGATGAATGCAAGCGCTAAAACGATGACCACAACAGGATCTCTGTGTTGCGTACAAGAAAACATGAAATTAGTATATTACTTTAAATAGATCGCAAATATGATTGATGATAATTACACTTTGAGACCAGGTGCATCGTCGGTGTACATTTTCAACATGCTTGAAGAGTTGCCGGCGCGTGATACTGGTCTTGTACTATTACTAGAGGGACGTTTCCTAATAAAACCAAGTACATTTAAAAAGACAAAGAACAAAGTATATTTAAGACACATAAATGAAATCTTAATAAAGTGAAAAGTAGAGTATTTTACCTGACTACTCCTCTTGAGCCACCGGCAGGTGCATCAGCCTAAATACAATCAATATGTATCAAAATTAAAAATGTATGGTTTATGTAACTTTTGTCACCTTTAACTAAAAGGTAAGGATACTAACCATTTTTTCCTGAATTTAAATAAAAGAAGAGTGATAAATCTAAAGATGTGTATTTAATATTTGAAGAGAAAGAAACGAGCGATTGAAGGCTTTTTATTTTGTTAATAGAAAAGAATTTAGGAAATTTTATAGTAAATCAGTAAACCAATCTGAAACAACGAAATTTATTAAACACGGGACTACTCGTGATTGGTAAATACCACTTCGCGTCGCGCGTATTATCTTTATTGTGACACGTGAATTAATTTCCAAAAGAGTTGTTGCTTGAGCAAGAAACTATTAATTTATGCATTTAAAATATGCGAATAACATTTAATTTAAGCCATATGTAATTGATGAAAAAATAATATTATTAACTAAAATCATTAGCCTTATTAAAAAAACAATCTAATAAATAACACTTCAACAAAGATTCCTAAGATCCCCTCTCACTAAATTGAATCCCTTGCCCTTTATGCCAGCCTTTGGCAGGGGTTGGATTATTAGGTTGGCGTTGGTCGGTAGATGGTGATGATGTAAAGGATACGGGCATACCACGAGTCCATGGAGAACTGGGTGATGAAGGTTGGGATGGAGGTCTCTGATTCACCTGAGAAGACGACATAAATTTAACAGGACTACCTGAAGTCCAAACACCCCGTGCGGTAACTGGTTTTGAAGGTGTATGCATTTCCGATGCAGGAGGTGCAGATGGTTGTGGTTGCTGTTGATTTGAAATACTCATGGAGGACAACGACTTTACGAGCTGACTATATACATAACGTAATTCGTGAGAATAAAGCTGTAAAAATAAGATTTTAAAAGAAATTTCATGACTGACTCTAGATGATTTTCAGCATAATGCTTTCGGCTCTCTACGAATTTTTGACAAGCATTTTTCCATTCGGTGAGAGGAATTTCGAAGGTTCGATAAAACTATTTTAAATGCAATAAAAAAATCAGTTAGATTCTATCCAATGATATTAAATTTTAAGTAACACAAACGCCCTTCTCTATTACATACCTGTTCTCCTTCTCTTATATTTTTAAGTATTTCTTTGAATTTATCGTATCCAGCTTCCAAGTTTTGCAAGGCCTTAACACGTGCCGAGTTAGCATCTGAGTGTTGCCGTGATTCGCGCAAAAGGTGATTTAATTCCTAAAAAAAAATCTCGGTTAAATAAGAATAATGCTAAATTAACAGGACATGAATTTGAAATCAACTTACTATAATCGAATTAATTAAGTTTTCTTGATTCTCAGTCTCTTGTTTTACCATTTGCAGGAAAGGTTCATATCTCGCTAGACGCTGTGCGAAAAAGTCTTCGAAATGGGCAGACTCGATCTTGACCCCGATGCCTTTCGAGGTTATTTTGGCAGCTTCCTTCCGAAGATCAGGACCTTTATTTGAAAAGTTAGTTAGCTTTATAATTATGATAGCTCCATTATAATGATTATATTTACCGATATCGTCCGAATGTCCAAACTTTTGAGCTTCTTGGATTCGTTCTTTTCGATTACTCATCATTCGCTGAACTTCATTGTATAGACTCCTAAGTTCGGTTGCACTGGGATCTTCAGCTTGACCCTGACTTGAAGGAACTGCACGGACTAATTCTTGCTATATTTTTAAGAATAATAATTATAAGTAAAAATTTATTTTATCGGAAAAAGTGGTGGTTTTATACTTACTTGACTTGCCCCAAGTAATTCTATTATGGTTGACCAATCATCTAATTTCTTTTTTATAGCACTATCTCCATTTCGTGCAAGATTCAATGCATCGCGATGTTTGAGTCCTTGTTGCACAAGTACCTGGTTTACTGATTCGGAAGGAGGAAGTTGCCATTGTTGCGGATACAATTCCCGCATTTCTTCATCATCAATCATCTCTTGATCTAATAACGCAAAAGCCTAATAGATAAAGCACTACATGTAATAACATAATGATTAAGAAATCTTCAAGAAAATAAAGAATATAATCTTGCCTCTTCTAGGATTGCAGTGTCTTTGCTTTCTAATTCTTGTAAAATCTCAAGTTTTTCCTTCAAAAATTCAAATCCGCCAGCATTTCTAATTTCATTAGACTTTTGAATTAAGGATGATGGCAATCCAACTGGTTGTTCTAGAATTTCTAGCGACCCCGGCAACTTCAAAGATTGCAGCGTGCTAAAAAAAAAAAAAGGTATCAATCGAAATAATCCACTCTGTTCGTCAGTGTACAGAAGGCACAAAATAAAACCCAAAATTTTTGGTGAAATATTAAAACCTTTTACAAATACTTGTCAGTTCTTGTAACTTGCCAATGATTTCTTCTCGCACTAAAGTATCTTTGCGATCCGAATATACACTAATAGCTTGATGAACCGCGAAAGGAACAAGTTTTACAAACAATGGTTCACCCAATAATGATTTTTCATTCATCATGGAAATTGGATCTTTGATTTCGGGTGGCAAAGTCGCGCTGACCATTTTAGCACGCCCAATTGAAGGCAATGATGAAGCTGAGGGAATAGTATGCAGATAGATTATGTCATTGTCTTTTTCAGCTCGACTTAAATTGTCATTTATTGGTTTCTCGAGCGACTATTTGGACAAAAAAGAAATGACTAAGTATTCAGGAAATCGATTCGAACATCAAAAAACGCGGAAAATTAAATATCAACCTTTAAGTCACTTATCACGGAATCTCTTAGATACCTTTGCTGTGTTAATGCGCGTTTTATCAATCCTTCGGCAACTTTTAATCTTGCTATTTCGTCTCCGTATTGATTTTGACTAATATTTTCAGAAGATTTGCGGAATTCTGATCCTGCAAAAAAATGCCAGGATTTAACTTGGAGATGCGTGATAAATTCCTGTAATAGGTCAATATTTTGAATAAACACATATAGCTAATAATTCGTCTTTTCTATTAAATTCAGAATGCGTAGTACCTGCCCCAGTAGCTTTACAATAGCTGGATCAGTGTTGCTTAGTTCATGAGCTGCTTCATAAAAGTCCGCAACCTGTCCCGCCAATTTCGCAATAGTGCCATCTTTTAATTTATCTATAAGAGATTTATTCATAAATGATATTGTTTCAAAGGGTTAAAGAACGATGCAGGTCTCTAAAAATTACCATTCACAGCTTTTTGCCAAAAACATTCCTGAGCTTGTGCCAACATTAAATTCACTAGACAATTAAGCACGGGTGTTGTCATATCAAGAGGAGGTACTGACCTCATTTCTGGCACAACGACCTCATTTAAGTAGCTAAAACATCCTGCGGCACACTGAAAATGTTGACTGGCTTTTTTTACCCCGGATGCGGAGAATCTATTTTCAGCGACGCCAAGTTGACTATACATAGCACCAATGTTAAACAGTACACAGGCTTTTTCATAACAAAAATTCCTGTGTGCGACTTAAGAAAAACATAAATAATATAAATCGCTGGTCGATAGAAAATTATCTCTTGAATGCATGGCATAATACGATGAGGATGAGGATCCAAAACATACTGAGTTTTTTGTCTTCAGAAAATGCGAGCGACCAAGGAAATTCAATGCCTACCTAAAACGTTAGACAGATTCAAATTAGATCAAGATAATTTCAACAGGAAAATACGCCAATTTTCTGGCCTACGTCTATTGGAAATTTTGAGCCAATAAACACTAATTGACCGTAATATCTAATTTTCAAGCAGATAAATATCATTATTATGTGCGTGAAATCTAAAAGTGAAGAGGTCAACAAACTAAAATCTCAAAATTTACTTGAGGAGTCGGTTTAATGCATTGTAATGCACTTCCAAATTCAGGCAGTCACTTCTCAATTCATCGAGAACGCGGAAATCATCAATGTACGCGTCCGGGTGCTCTGCATAAGAAAACTGTATATAATCACGGAGTGTACGCGTTAAGCCAATGCGTTCTGTGCGCTTAAAATCGATGAAAACAATATTTGGTAAACCCATAGTTTCATAGGGTTATTCGAAATCAAGTCCCAAACAAACTACTCGATGTTAATCTTGTGTGACCAAGTGATCGGGATTTTTATTTGATAACGATAAATAATAAACATTATTTTCAAACGTCATATCTAATTATCTAATTATCTAATCTTACATACGAGGGTAATAGACATGGAAGAAGATTAAAAATTAACAAGTTCACAAACGTCCAAGATATTTGTTCGATGATTAAATACGCGTCTAACAGCATTCGATTAAAAAAAGAAAAGCCAAAGTCTAAATGTAAAACATGGTTTTTTGCAAATCCGCTTTCAAGCTAGGGCAATCTTCTAACGAAACTTCGTCATTATTAGCGTTGGCATCCACAACTAACTGTTTTATCCAACTCCTACATAATTTAAAAAAACATTAAATATAATTTTGTAAGAAAAATACAAGTAAAACCAAATTTAACTAGTTTTTACCGAGCACGAAAAGCTGCCAAATGAGCGTAATACGCAGGCGGCACCATAGACACAGCGCGAGGACATCGTACATACAAGTAACATAGATTGTATGTCAAGGTTTGTAACCCATCTGGAGTGAATTTGTTTTCTAATATTTTGATTTTATTTAGGTTAGTTAAACTCCAAATCAAAATCAAGCTTTGAAATTGTAAACGATAAAGATTAAGAAATTACATACCATC
The DNA here is from genome assembly GCA_910591765.1 of Ambispora leptoticha. Lineage (NCBI taxonomy): Eukaryota > Fungi > Glomeromycota > Glomeromycetes > Archaeosporales > Ambisporaceae > Ambispora > Ambispora leptoticha. The sequence goes on from CAJVPS010000281.1 coordinate 22,684, forward strand.
TTCCAAAATATGATAATGTGTTGGACGTGATGTTCCTTGTATTCCAGAATGTGATTGTAAATCTGTAATAATGTAATAACATTGTATTTCGTTGATTTCATCAATTGTTATACTAACGATGTCAAAAATTAAAGGATCAAAATCAACTTACAAAAATCGTTTTCTAAAGGATGAGTTATAGTTTTTTCGACAACTGTGCCTAAAATTTATAAGATCCGCAGATTTAATATAAAATTTAAATTTTTCATCTATACGCATATATATATATATATATACCTGGTTGACAATTGCCTGATCTATCTTCGTCGTTTTTATTCATTGGGAAAAATCTAATCAAACCGAATAAAATGAGTATAACGAATTCATTATACAGTATCTGCACGTATTAAAATCTCACCTTGCATGATGACGTTTCTGCACAATAATAAAGGTAAGCTTAGGTTTATAGGTTTTTTCTATAGCCAAACAAGCTTTACGAATTGCCTCCACTTCATGATCTTTAACATCATCAAATTGGCCTTCGCTAACACCATCGCGATAAAATAGTATACGCTCAGGTTTTTTACCAGTTTTTTTATAGAATGCTTTCAGCAGTTCTTGCACCATGTCTTTAAGCTTATCTATTATTTCGGTTCGAGAAGCTTGGAATCTGATAGAAGTGGCAAAGTCATTGGGAATTAAACTGGTAGATCCCACAACTGCTGCAATACTAGGCGTTTTTTCGACTGAGAAAATAGTTAGTTGGCAAAACGCGGTATCGTAAAGGTTAATCATTCTATGATATATCAAAATACATACGACGGCCAGGATGAGTAACATCAGCACCAAATACAATAGTCTACAAATAATAATAATAATGAGATTCATGAACTACAAACCGGCGGAATATTTAAAGATCAAAAGAAGTACTAATACCGGAGCGTTTTCAAAGAAAGGAAGGAATCCTTTTTGTAATGACATGTTGGTTCCTCCAAGTTTTTTATTGATTTTTAGTCCCAGCATACCATAATATTGCTTGTTTCGTTTTTTTCTATGTGATATTATAGCGCACTAAATGATGCAAGCAAAGGAAATCAAATTAAACAATCAATGTTCATTTAATTACCACGATATAACCGAATGTGAAGTAGTTATTTACTGAAGTTAGTACTCCCGAGACTGTATCTTCAATTCTTTTAATTTCATCGTAAATTTGTGTCTTTGACTGTAAGATGCAAAGAATTAACTGCGGTGCTTTTTTATAATGATTTTTTGCGGCTTGAAATGCTATACGAATTGACTCCTCAATATTTCCATTTGGATTTGTATATCTGCTTGGAGGTTGACGATCAACAATATTCGCGCCTACGTTTATCAATAATTATATTACAAAGACACAAACAAGCGATTAATAATGATCAGAAACAAAAAAATCATTAATAATTATAATATAAAGAGAATCATAATAATTACCATTCTCTGAAAGAGTGTTAGCTAACTCTCGAATGAATTCATCTACCATTTGTTGTCTTATACTATGTTGATTCGCAAATATTAACACTGACCAGCTTTCTAAGGTGGCACCAACTAACATCTGATATTTTCAAAATACGAAATTATGAATTATTCTTAAAAACTTCAGATATTGACACATTAATCAAATATTTGTCTTACCTTTTTACCAGGGCCAAGTTGCCAAGCTCCCATTTGAGGCACAAAATTTGCTTCTTTGCCTGACTATAGGTGAAAATCTCAAATTCATTAATTAAATCGATAATAAAATTAACAACAAAATACAAACAAATACCGGATGATAAGCTAATCTAGGAGCTGGAAGAACACGAGCTTCTACTTGTTTCATTTGTCTCGAAACCCTAAGACCCCAATCCCTGCAAGTTTGATTCTGATCATATGAAAATGAATCGATACCTTTTTGGATTCTGTCTTTACGAACATGTGGCTCTTAATCAATCAACAAACACATAAGTAAAATTAATTAGCAGACCTTTTCTAAAACGTCATCGATAACTAATTGATTCACTCACTTTGACAAGTGAATTTTATCATATCTGCTGTTTGATCATCACTTAATTTTTTTTCATATCTTTGTCCCTAATATTGTACAACATAATAATAATATTCCGTTATTGTTTTAATATTAAATTAAGCTCATCTGAGGGTCCTCATACCTCTTCAAGAACACACAACTCTGCAGGGAAATACGATCCACTTTGCAATTGAATACATGGTAAAAATGGGTATTGTAATCTTCGATTATAGTGTTGAATAAAATAATTCTGTACAGTTATAGTCGTAGATGCTTCACTGTCTTCGCCTTTGAATAATAATGCGAAAATTATCACTTTTATTAATAGTCACACAACATATGAGACAGAAGAGAAAAAGCATCCTTATGACTACTTGCCTTGAGTAAAAGTTTGGTCACTGGCTGCTTTTTCTGAGAGTTTGTGTATTCTAAATTTTTGAGTGAAATTATCCCCTCGATGCAAAACTCTAAATTTAAGCCTTCTTAGCGATCTTTCTAGCTTAGATCGATCCTGTGGGGATATATTGCCACGAAGTTCTTCGACTCTTTGACAACCGAGGAGTTTAGCGAAAAGAGTTGCGACATTTTCTATTAAACATGTTTATTAGATATACTTTGTGATGCATATCACTTTTAAATCATAGAAAAATACCTGATTGATAAAAGGCTGTCGCAACCGTATCAAAGTTTATATAATAACCACCTAATAAATTAAGGCATAAATTAACAATACTATAATCGAAAGAATATGCTCATAAACCTATACATATGTATACTATTATTCACCTTGACCAGGACGTAAAGATTGCCAATATCCTTGATACACTTCCAATCCACCAGTGATAGGCATAGCTCCCTCCCTAGTGAAAAATGCACGACGCCCAATAGTGATGAAATTCATAGCTGGGGCTTGGTTAATCAAAACCTCAAGAGCAGAAATTCCTATAAATAAAAACATGATGCGATCAGTCAAAGTAAATAGCAATAAATTTTTCCGTCAACGAATCATGTAATAAATAAAAATATTTTTGCTTGTGGTAATGGTGACGTTAGTTACCGGTTGCAACATTATCACGCGAGCTCCTGCCTTCAACGAATCTTAATAACTCTTCCAAATTTTTCTGGGCTACCTTTTTTAACTTTATTTTAAATTGACGTGGAGGGCGATTCGAATCATTTGACGGAAAAGGTATCTATGTTGATAAATTAAGAGTGTAAAATTAAAAATTACGTGCATGATTGTCCACTTACTCTATTTAAATACTTAAAAAACTCTGTTTAAAAAAAAAAGAAATATTTACATCGTGTGATATATAATCTCCAAACGGATATTCTCCGATTGTATAAACATTTCTTCGACCTAATACAAAAAGTCAATAACTCCTAAAGTACAAAAAACCATTTTGTTCACAAATAATAGCAACACGGATACCGTCATAAACGCCTCTTACCCCACCCAGAACTCCCCCACGTTCGGTTACTTGAAAGTGAGCAAAAATTTGCCGGCTCAAAACAGCTGGAACGTCGGGCTGAATGTCGACATCGTAATGGTGTACGATTGCATCTAAGAACCAAGTATTTTGTACATGGAGAATATATATATATATATATATGCAACTAAAGGTTTACAAAGCAAAAAAGAAAGACAAATACTAGGAATTTCCACCGGATAAAAATTAGTCCAAACTTTTATTGGTCGTCCAGCCTTTCCAAAACCTGGACGAGCTGGTAAATCGGTGAACTTTATGACTTGGCTCATAGATAAAGCTTAGCTTTGCGCTTATTTAATTGAGACAAAGGTGACAAAAGAGTGGTAATTAAACGATTTGTTTTATCCTTTATCGTTCGTTATACTATATAATTGATTGATTGTAGTAGATCACCTACTGCGCATTATGATAACTGTGCATTATGATAGCTGCCAATGAAATTAGTCATCTATAAAAGGTAAAGGATCTCTTCATACGAACGGGAATGTTAAAAATTGCGCAATCTGCGCAGCGCAGATTTGCATTAAGTGTTAATGATTAACGACTTTTTTGATCTACGATATGGCGAGTTTCTTTTGCGAGTCACTGTCGGGATTTTGAACGTCACTGGTTAAATCTACAAGTGGCCATTTTATCGTTATACCTTAAGCTAAATTATATTAGCTACACAGTAATAATTATTAGTTAATTATAATTTCATTTGCATTTTTTTAATGTCAGCAAATGTCTCGCGAAGGTTTGGTATTTATATTAATATTAATATTGAAAAGACTTCATTGTTCAAAGAATTAACAAAGTAGATGCTTCTCGCTAATAACGAACGATGTCTCAATATTATATGTTAGCATTAATTTAACAATAATTTGAAATTAAAATTATAAAATGATCTTTTTGGTTTAACTCGCCGATATGCTGGACCGAGCAAACGATGCAGTTGACCATCAGGGCCGATAATTTCCGTGATAAATGCATAATTCGTTTTTGATTAAGATCCGAACGTATAGATAAAAACGATCTGACATTATTATAGGCAATAATCGTTAATCCGCATAAATGATGGTGCGTTTTTTTTTAAATACTTCCCATCTTTTATTTGTAAATAATTCAGTTTTACTTTCATTATAAGTTTGTCGTTAAAAAACTAAATTTACGAAAGTTTTATCAAACGCGATCATAAAATTTATTTTTCTTTCTCCATGGGGTATTGTAGTATTATTACTAATATTAACTAGTATTTTGCTATGTTATGTTCACAATATAAAAGTTAAGTTTTGCCATTAGCTTTAAAATTAGACATATGTACTGTACATAATGGATAAGAATATTTCACCTAAAGTAAAATACGTTATTCTAAGCTACTTAACAATAAAATTGTTCCTTCACATTACATATATCACATGTAACAGCAAACCATCAAAACTTAACTTAACACACGCTTGCATTGAAGTTCAAATAATAAAAGTAAATGTACGCCAACATCAAAAGAAATCTGCATGTAGAAGCTTTTTGTCACACATCATTCAAGCAATTTATATATTGATATAACGAATTTTATAAAGTGCACCCAAAGATGGCATCGAATACTCATGATTGTAGTAAATGTTTCTACTGTCAAAAAGAGAATAGATACTGCGATGAGTGTTTCGTTCACAATACTCATGATTGTAGTAAATGTACTCTTTGTCAAGGAAATTATTATTCCTGCGATGACTGTTTCAAATATCACAAACGAATTTATAACGATAAATTGTCTAGCGGAGATAAAGATATCGATAATCTAATAAAAGAATGCAACAAAATTAATCGTAAATGTGAAATATTCGAATGGATTCCTTTTGAAAGATTTACCAACGTTGAATATCTTGGAAAAGGAGGTTTTGGGTCAATTTATATAGCAACCTGGTTGGATAGAGAACTTGACAAATGGGATCATGAAGAAAACAAATTTAAACGAAGCGGTGAATGGGAAGTTGTGTTGAAATCTTTACACAATTCAAAACAAATTACTCCAGAGTTTATACATGAGGTAAAAAATCAACATTTTCTAAAGTGAAGTTGCTTTTTATCTCTAATACAACCAATTTTTCAAAAATAGATTCAGACTGCTCTTAAACTCACTAAGCAGGCTTTGATTAATGTTGGCTTAAGATATCACGGAATAACTAAAAACCCAGTTACAAATGTCTATTCGATAGTGATGGATTATGCAGAAGATGGTGATCTCCGTAAATATATTAATTCCAACTACGAAAAATTAACTTG
>CAJVPS010000282.1:0-28453 GCA_910591765.1 Ambispora leptoticha
ATTAAGTTACCCATCTTTAATTTAAAGAGATATTTTTATTTAAGTATAATTTCTAAAAAAAATAATAATAAATATATATTTTACTTATATTTTGATAAAAAATTATTTAAAAATCATAAAAATTTGTAAATATATTCTTTAAAATATTATTATAATAAATTATAATAAATTATAGTAAGTTATAGTAAGCTATGATAAGTTATAATAAGTTACAATAAGTTATAATAAGTTGCAGCAAGTTACAGCAAGTTATAGCAAGTTGTAACAAGTTGTCACTTGCAATAAGTTGTGATAAATTGCAATTTTTACTAAATTTTTTAATAAGTTATAACATATAATTATAATATAAGTATTGTAATATAGTAATTGTGACTATTATCTTTAGTCTTATAAATGTATCTGTTATCTTTATAATACTTATAAATAACATATTTCATGATTATCTTGACAAATTTATAATTATATACTTAAATAATATCTTGATATATAGTAAAACAAAGAAAGAATATATTTAACACTTGCAGACTGTCTTAGAAATACTTCACAAACACAAATTATATGTCAAGTTGAAGAAATATGATATTATACAATAATATATAGAGTATCTTGGATATTTTATCTTAGCAAATAATATCTTTGTTGACCAAAAAAAATTACTGCTATTAGAGATTGATCAATATCAATAAATATATTAGAACTTTGCTCATTCCTAGATCTTGCAAGTTACTACAGAAAATTTGTGAAAGATTTTTCAGTAACTACCTTATCACTCACAGCATTTCTATATAAAGATCAAGAGTATAAATGGTCTATAATAATATAACAAGCAATTGAATAATTAAAGTAATATCTTACCTTAGCACCAGTTTTGTTATTACCTGATCCTAAACTAACATTCACAATTATTACAGATGCTTCAAATTTCACTATAGGAGCTGTGTTAAGTTAAAATCAAGACAAGAATGATCAACTAATAGATTTTGAATCAAAAAAACTTTCATCTGCAGAATGAAACTATCCAGTTCATAAAAAAGAGTTACTTACTATTATATATGTCATTAGACTTTGGAAGTTATACTTAAAAGATTAAAAGTTCATAGTAATTACAAACTATACCTTCTTGAAATATATTAAAACACAACAAAATCTTTTAAAGAGACAGACTTATTAGTTAGAGACTCTACAGGCCAGTAATTTTGAAGTCAAGTACAAATCTGATAAAGATAATATAATAGTAAATACACTCTTATATCAATTATATCTAGCAAATATTTCAGTTATTATCATTAATCTGACAAATAAAGAAGACTTGATAAAGAAATATATAAAGTCTTAAAGAACTTTAACAATGCCAATCCAAAGCAATAAACTAAAGTCAAAAACTTTGAGTTGAAAAATAAATTACTTTACTTGAAGAATATTAGTTACTTAGCTATACCAGATGACAAAAACTTGAAAGCAAAAATATTATTTGAATTTCATGATATATTAATAGCTGGATATATTGGAATTAACAAAATTTATATAGTAGTTTCTCAATAGTTCTATTGACCAAAAATGAATAAAAGTATTTATAAATACATAAATCATATCAGTACAACAAAAATAGTAATCAACAACTCTCAGAATTACTAAAATCTTTAGCTATTCCAAAATATAGATGAAAATATATCATCATGAACTTTATAGTATAATTCTTAACTACCAAGTCTGAATATAATATTATAGTAGTTTTTATAAATAAATTATCAAAAAGAACATACTTTATATCAACTATAATTATAGCAATTGCACCTGATATTGCAAAGATTTTCTTTGAAAATATCTTTAAATTGTGTGACTTACTCATAATTATAATATCAGATAGAGATGCAAAATTCACAAGTTACTTCTGGAAGTTTTTTTTTGAATAATTAGATATCAAATTTGTTATATTTATAGCCTTTTATCTATAAATAGATGGCCAAATAGAAAGATTAAATAGAATCTTGAAAGAGATGCTCAGAATTTACACTATCTATCAGCAAAATAGATAGAATAAAATTTAGTAGCTGTAGAATTTGCTTATAATAATAGTAAAAATACTTCAATAAATCATATATCTTTTGAATTAGATTGTGAATAGATAACTTACCTATCAATATTTTATCACAATAAAATAATATTATAATCTCTCAAGATTTCATGAAGTATTAGAATATTATAATGAAAACTATCAAAGATTTATTACTTGAAGCTCAAGAAAGACAGTCAAAATATACAAATTAACACAGTAAATTTGAAGAATTCAATCTTGAAGATAAAGTTTTTTTTTATTTGTAATACAGAATCTCCAGTTGATAAATAAAGAACAATCAAAAAATTCACATCAAAATTCATTGAACTCTTTGAAATTATCACAAAAATATCTTTTGTCACTTATAAATTGCAACTACTATACAATATGAAACTATATCTAGTATTTTATATATCATTTTTAAAGAAATATAACTCTGATAATAAATATAATAAATATTGACTATTACTAGCAATTATTATCTCAGATAATGAAGAATATGAAGTTAAAAATATTCTTGACAAAAGAATTTATTATTATAAATCCCAATATCTTATTAAATAATTCAGTTATTCTCTTTATAATACAACTTGAGAATCTTTTGACAACTTGAAAATATTATGAAAAAGATTAATATCTTTGAAAAATCATGCTCTTAAATATAATGAGAATATTATACTTTAAGTAGGAGAATATATAATAATTTTGATTTGGTTATCTTTCTTTAGATTCTTTTTAGCTTAGATCTTTATTTTGCACTATCTGTATAACAGATTAGTTTTGTATTATATTTTTAAGAAAATTAATTTCACTCTGAATATATAGATGATTATTATATATTTAATACATCTAGATTTAGCACATTATTATTTAGATAATTACCATATGTATTACAATTATTAATTTAGATTATTAATATTTTAATTAATTATTTCTTTATAATTTTATTTGCTCTTCTTATTATTTATTTATATTATTATTTATTATTATTTATAATTATTATTAATTATTGAATTATGATTAGTTGTTCTTTGAAGATGTGAATTAAGTTAATTAATTCTGTTCAATTCATATGTATTTTATTTATAGATTATTATTAATTTATTCATATTTCATATTCATTTCTTTCTTATAAATATGATCTGTCTGTTCTATATTTTTAATCTCAGATCTGAATACTTTTAAATAATAAAAATAATCATAAGTCATAAAATTAAAATTATTCATATCATATTTTATCTTGTTTATAATCATTAACAAAATAATCTTACAATATATATATAAACTATTATTCTATCTGAAACTTAAATTAAAGAATCAATTTTATCTTTTACAAAATATTTTATATTATAATCTTCTGATTTTCAGATTTTATAATTAGAATTAAGTAACTCATCATATTTTTCATATAATTTATACCAAATTTAATAATATATATTATTTTAAGTAAAATTTATCACTTTAAATAATAGAATTCCTCTTATTATTTCAATTTCTTCTTTTATAATATTATTCTAGTATTTTTATAATTTTGTTCAGAAATAAATAGTTTTTTCTTTTAAGCTCATCTATAAAATTCCTCAATATATAAAATATATTTTACAGTTATAGTATCATAAATAGTGATTTTAGAATATCCAAGAATTTCTCTAATATTTCATTTACTATGACCTTCTTTCCAGAGATCTAGAATCTCTTCTCATTCAAACTCAGTAAGTTCATACTGTAAAAGAAAAAATTTTTTATTTTCAGGTAGCTAAAGTCAAGAGTTAAATAGAAAAAAAATTTTATTTATTTATGCTTACTAGTTTTGGCGTAATCTTATTTAAAAGGTAGTGATCTGCAATCTTAAATCAGGTGGTCGGAGACTTTTGACCGGGATATGTACATGTAATCTTTTTTATCAATTTTCCAAATTTGGGACTCACCCGTATATTGTCCTTGACTCGACCAATCATAATCGGCGTTTTTTCTCTAAAAAATTAGAAAATATGAAACTTGTTTCACTAAATGTAGCGGTAGCAATTCATTGTGCTATTACCAACTTTGCTTTCTTTTGTTCAGATTCCCTATCACATAACTTGCGTAAGACAACATTAAATACACTTATAAATTACGCAATGTTCAGTAACCATGCAATTAATTTTCAACACAACACTGTCGGTTCCCAAAAATAATACGTAATATAACTACACGCAAGCTGTGAATTTATTATGGAAGAAGTCCCCGAATGGAAAATATGGTATTGGCGTTTGATGTATTTTATAAACGGTTATTCTTGCGGAACGAGTTTCTATTTGATTGAGTTTTTTTATAATGAAGTGCGTATTTTTGAAATTTTTTCGATATGCTGCTTGTCACTTATGTGTTGCTCACTATGTCGCTTGTAGGCATATAAGAGTACGGACGAGTACCATGTGATAACTAAAAAAATTTTCCTCGTTTTCGCAATTGCGGAAGTATTGCCACGATTTATGATAGTATACAAGGTCAAGCAATACACTGAACTGAGTATTTCGGACCACATATTTCTCTTCATAGGTGAGTCACATTTTTTTGTAAATTAATAGCTCATCAAACAGTTAATCTTATATGATGAATTTATTTCAGGTAAAGAATATTGGTATTATTTGTACAGAACGAGTGAATTAACGAAAAAACGTATGAATGCTATCGGAAATATATCCGCGTTGTTTTCTCTTCTCCAGTTCCTTATGATATGTTGGATTATCGATGAACTTAGCCAAAATCAAGAGGCAGACACCTTTGAAGCACAAAAAGTAACTGATATAGGTGTTAAATTACTTTATTCGTTATGTGCAATAGCAATTTTTCGCTTCCTTAAAGTTTGCTGGAAACTTCTCCAATGTATTTTTGGTTGTTGCTGCGGCAGCGATTCCGGTGAAAATAATGAAAATAATGAAAATAATGAAAATAATGTGTAATAACAATCCTTTAGAAGTTTATGGAAAATTTATCAGTCGTCTCATTCTGTATCCAATGTTTTATTTATTTATTTAATGTTAATGTATATTTGTAATTTATGTATAATATTCTCTATATTATCACACAAAGTAAATACATAGCAAATAATTGACTTTGGATAAAAGCGCTAACCGATAAACAAAAAAAAAGACGATAGTACAGGTGCAGCATGGCATAGCGTTATCGTTATGTAAATTCATATACATGTACATGCGATTCTTTTTTGTATCTTTATCCATTAGTGGAAAAATATATGCACACGTACTACATGTACTTTCTGAATAGATTTTATGTCCTCTAACTCTCTTATTTCTTTTAGTTTCATTCTGTGTTTCATAATTCTAATCTAAATACAGCGGATAATGATAATGATGTTATACAAGAAGTGCTGCTGGATTTTATTCGTTCCACAATTATTCTGAAACGACTCAAATTTATGTTCACTTCTGAACTGTCATTGAATAAATATGTACATGTATATGACGAGGCTAGGATTATTATCACTTTTTACGTTTTATCGTGACGTTTACTGTGGAAATAGCTACTCTCGACCTGAGAAATGTCTGCATCTTTACTCCTAATGATACTCTTGATAAGAGTGTCAGTCAGATCTCTCTATAACGATATTCACCTCTCTCATTTTTCATAGTCATTCTTTTTGAGTTTCCCAACTTTCACAGCACAAATGTGATTTTTCCGATCCTGACGATTTATCATGATCATTATCCAAAAAAAATAGAAAAGAAAAAATTTTTTGCGTTTTTCTCAAGAATCGAAAGTTATGTATGAGCTGTAAAAAATTTGCAGATTCTTCATTCTCTTTTTTTCATATAAAAATAATATTTATCATGAGTTATTTATATAAATTCTTTCTTTTTTAATTTGAGCTGGAATTTCTTATAATTTCTTATAAAATAATAATCTTTTCAACTATTTCTACTTGTATTCTATTATATCTATCTAATAAATATTTATCATAACTAAATTTGGCAAGTCTTTTTAGAAATAAGATTCTTCTTGATATATTCAGTTAATTTTAAAAATAATACTTCCCCGATATCCTTTATTTTATATATGATAAACAAAAAGCTTCTCTTTATATAAAAATGAACTTTTCATTTTTAAATATACCTTGTTATATAATATAAATATTCATTTTGTTTTATTTATTAATAATAATTATATATAGTGACTCCCATAATTATGAGATTAGAGGATTAATTTTATTAATAAAACTTAGTTAAAATTGAAATTTTTTCTTCATATTATACTTTATAATTTTAATAAGAAATAATTCTTATTTCTATATCAAAATAATATTCTTTAATATGTATTTTTTTCAGATTTTTAGATTTTTCTAAAAGAATTATTCTAATTGCAAAGTTAATATAAAAATTTTTACTAATTAAAAATGAAATTTAATTGATAAAAATTTTTGCATTGACTTTACAATTAGAAAAATTCTTTCAGAACAAATCTAAAAAATTTAAAAAAAATATATATTAAACTATAATTTATAAACTTTATTTTAATATAAAATAAAAATTATTTCTTAATAAAATTATAAAGTTTATTATAAAGATTATAAAGTTTATTATAAAGAAAAAATTTTAATTTTATTATATTTTACTTATAAAATCAATCTTCTAATTTTATAATTATGAGAGTACTTATATATATATTTTTAAATAATATAAAATAATTATATATAAATATATTATTTATCTTTATAAATTTAAATATAAAATATTATTAATTAAGTTTTTTTAAATATAAATAAATTTATTTTAATATTAATAAATAAATTTTTATAATCTTTATAAATAATTATAAAAAGAATATTATTATATTAATAAGTAATTTTTATATAATTTTTAAAAATAATTAGAATAAAATATATTAATAATATTAAATATTCTTATTTTTTTATTTTTATTTTTTATATTTTTATATTTTTTATTTATATAATTTTTAAAAATATTTATAATAAAATATATTAATAATATTAAATATTCTTATTTTTTTATATTTTATATTTTATATTTATAATTTTCAAGAATTAAATATATATTATTCTGATTCTACTTTTAGCTTTATTATATTTAAATAAGAACTTTTATTAATAAATTTTTTTTATTTTTTCAAGTCTTTTTTATTTATTAAATAATTTATTATTATTTTCTTTTTATTATAATATGCTTAATTATAAATTAATTATTAAAACTTATATAATTTCTTCTTCTAATTACTTTTAATAATTTATATTTTATTAAATCTATTTGATTAGAAATTTTATTAATAATTTTATATTTAAAAGCTTATAATTTTATAATAATTCAAGATTAAATAATTAAAAGCTTTTAAATATATAATAATTTATATTATAATTTTTATATTTAAAAAACAAAATTAAATAATTAAAAGAGATATAAAATAAAGAAAATTTTCAATTATAATTAATTAATAACTAGAAAATTTAAAAAATAAATATAAAAAAATGATTAAAGAGAAATTTAATTATATTACTTTATTATTAAATAAATAATAATTATATTATTATTTAAATAGTTATAATAATAATTTTTTTAAGAATAATAAATTATAAGTTACTTTTTAAATTTTTTTATATTAATTTATTTTAGAATATATAATTCTTTTTATAAATTCTAATAATTTTTTTCTTTTTATATAAATAATATTTTAAAATTAGATCTAAATAAAATTTTTAATTAAAAATATATAGATTATATAATTTATTTAATTCAAATTATTTTAATCAAATTGTAATTTTAAAATAATAATTTATAAATATAAATTACAGATTAACTTTATATTAATATTTATATATAATAATAATTAAAAGTAATTTATTAAAATATTTTGAAATAATTAAAAATATTATATTAAAATTTAAGTATTTTTATACTAATAACAAAAAATTTTTATATAAATTTAAAATTTTTATTTTTATTTTATTAAATTATATTATAATTATAAAGATTCTTAAATTTTAATATATTAATTTTTAAAAAAATTTTAATTAAACTTATTAAAATATTATTTTTATTAATATTTTTTATTTATATAAACTTGATTTTAAAATTTAAATTTTTATTATAATAATCAAGAACTTATAAAAAAATATAAAATTTAAATTATATTTTATTATTTATATTAAAAATTAATATAATTAATTTTTATTTAAAATTACTTATAATTCTTTGCTATTATAAATTATAATAATTATTAAATTATTTTATTTTATTTAATCTTTTTTAGATTAATATTATAATAATTTAGTATTATTAGAAAATAATAAACTATTATAAGTTTAATATAATAAATTTTTTTAATTAATTTATTTATTTATAAATAGTTATATAATATAATAATTAGAAATTTTATATGATAATTAATTTTTTTATATATTATAAAATAATATATAGTTCTTTGCTTATGCTCTAGATAATTTTAATTATAATAAATAGCAATCAATTAAATCAGAATATATATAATCAAGTAATTTATACTTGATAATAATATATTCAAATATTAAAATCTTTAAATTTCTAAAACTTTCTATACAGATATTAATTTTGGATATAAACTTTCGTTCCTTCAACTCGTATGCTTGTCGATCGTGTATACCTATCGATCACGTAAAATCTACAACATGTAACCATCCACCGTAGTTTTTGACATGATAAACAGACATCCGAGTTTATCTTGTCAAAATCCAATACTAAATTATGGGTTCATCTAGTCTAAAGTGTGGGCAAAAAATATAGTCGGAAATGCATATAAACCGAATTTCCTTAATCGAGCATGAGTAGAATATAAAATACCAGATCTGAATCACGGGATGGTACAATACACAGTTATATCCGGGTCTATTACAATTTCCAAGACTCATTATGATGCCTATGTATAAGACCGGGTCTGGATCATGGGGGGTATGATACAGGAAGGGGTAGTTAGCACGGCGTTTTACGGTAGTAATCACTTTAGATTTGGAAATAGATCGAGATAGCAGCGGCGGGATGGCCCAAGTTCTTTACAACGATTTTATACTACTGTACAATTATTCTCAAAGGTTTAGTTTTCATGCATTGATATTTACCTTTGATGTTCTACATCAGGGAACAATCAAGTATTCTTTCAAAAAGATCTCAATAGCAATGCGAATGAGGATAGATGGGACTAGATTGGCGATTATGACAGTATGGGATGCATTGTGCCTTCTAAACACGATGAACTCTCATCCAATAAAGAGCAAGAAGAACAAGAAGAAGCCAAGAAAGTTCAAGAAATCAATGATATTTTACGTCAGCACCTGAATCAGATAGCAGAATGGATAAAAAATTTTAGAACCACGCAATTCTGCAAACATTCCAACGACAGCAAACATGTCTTGGACCAAGTATCGAAAAATCGTAAAGCCCCTTATGGAGCATCAGTCATAGTTCCCAACGAAATAGATAGAGTTTCCCTGATCGAACTTCGAGAGGAGAACGATCTGTACCTTTTTCCGCGAAATCCAAATGGAATGATAACTCAGAATCCAGAAAGATGGGGTTTGGGAAACTGCGCGGAAACGAATCCGTGGACTCAACTAGCCCAGCTGAGGTCCAATATTCCGATCAGAACGCGCACAATCAATATACAAACGAAAAAAAAGGATATCGCTTTGTTCAAATTGCAAGATTTACCAGATTACCTTCAAGAATAATTGAACAAAAATAATCGTTTCGGTTTTACCAAATTATAAAGATTCATTGGACTTCGTAGATGCAGAATTTTTGAGTATCCAAAACATTTGGCATCACCGGTTCAGCCAGTATTCGTATATAACCTTCTGGATTCGTTATTTGGATATTGGGCAAGAATGGCTGCATGTATGAATGGAACGAAATGGAGAAAGGCCTGAGGTACTTTGGAAAGATCTGACGGAAGGCCTCATAAATTTTTTCATCTATCCAGATAATATATGTGAAGTCATGGAGAACACCGGTGAGCGGATCCCTGTAAAGGAATTCGAACATTTTATAAAGGAAAAAGTAAGAGAGATTTGGAATAACCGGCAAGAGCTTGTGTGGGATGGAAACAGAGGAGGAAAAAATAAATAGTTTTTATATTTCTGCAAAATTAGGAAGTTAGAAAATCTGTTCATTTGCATATTTCTTTACTTGTAACAATCAATAATTGGATAATTCTTATGTTTGCAGTATTGTAACCTATAATAATATTAACAAGCAGGAAACCATTGTACTCATTTTTAATTTGTGAATTGAGATTACCGGAATTGTACGCTACCCACGCGAAAATTTTTATTTTCATAAAAAAGCTATATCCCGAAGGATCGTTGCAAGATACTACAAAGAGAAAATCGAGACGTAACTGATGTTCCGGGTATTAGTGAAATTTGGAAGAAACGAATGCGAATATCGGTAATCTTTTACAACTCTCTAATATGATAGTTCAACCTTAAATAAAAAATGATGCATCAAATAGCTGAAATTATTGATTTGTATAATTACTCGAATACAATCGAAAGACATTTGAAAATTTTATGCAAAAGTTGGATGTGAAGAGCGGGTTAAAACAAATAGGAAATTAAGCTGTGAAATCGAAGAAAAAAGTTGCAATTACAAGAGGCGGAAAGAATACTTGCATCCGTTGCGTATATATAGAGGATCCTCTGTTTAAATAAATTTTCACCTTGCCAATTTTTATCAAAGCTTTGTGCTATATATATTGAACTAATATTGTCAGAGATGTAATTAGTTCTCACAAGACTTAGCATACTTTACCTCGTTTTCGGACTGATAGAATTACGAAACATATATTTATATTCCTTCTTGTCATGGATGATGTTGGTAAACAGTATACCTTTAGAAACAACAATTGGCTTAACTGTGATACATGTATTATCACAGTTGGTGCGTTCGTGGAGGAATTTGAGGATTTTACTTGTGATAAGAATTGGAAGAGTAGCTGGACTAATTGCAAATATTTAAATCTAATTCCTGTTCAGATATCATACAAGAAAAGAATTACGGGAAAAAAATGATTTGGGCGTGGGAATGTGAAATTTAGAATTTCGAGTTTAGATAAGATATTTCGGGAAGAGGGAAATTTATGTTTTATAAACTATTTCTATTAACTATATCAATAAAAACCTTAAACACTTCAATACAATTATTCAAATCGCTCGATCGGTTTCAAATGATGTGTTTGCCTTTTCTTGATCAAAGAATTTAATAGTCAGTTACAAGCATTTTATTACTCAGAGAAAAAATTGTATTTCTAACTTTTATTGATGCATATATGATTCTATGAAAATAAAAGAAAGAATAGTGTTGAAAAATATAAAATTTGCTTTAAATTCGTGATAGAATTACGCGATCGATTATGCTTTAAACATGCGTTGGGAAGGTACAGTTGCTGATCCTGTTAATCGAATTGATGTTTTCGTTTTATATTGAAGAGCAAACACACATTTTTTTAACGTTAATATTTTTTCCGTGGAACTGATTAATCGATTAGTAATTCTATTACTAGGTACTTTTATGTTAAAATATTATTAAAAGTTTTTTTCTCGTATCGTACAAATATTGCATTAATTATATTAATATACATGTTACAACACAAATAATATCTTTATATTTCACCATCCGGAATCCCATATTTTCTCAAAACAGACTGCACAATCTCATCTGATACTTTCCACAACTCTTTTCCCAACGCCACATCATCAGCTTTCGGATTAACTTTCGTGACACGTCCGTTCTCGAAATATATTCCTCTGTTTTTCTGGATATCTGGCGAGAAAATCGGGTATAAAACATTGAATGAGGATTTTCTTGAGGCTTTTTGGCCGTTGAGTTTTATGGTGATTGTTTTCCAGAATTGGTGAATGCCATTTAATTGGCTTAAATGCGATTTTATGATGCCCGGACAGATGACGACTGAGACCACTTCTTTTTTATTAGAAGAAAAAAAAAATAAAGAGTTTCAGTTCAGTCGAATCGTAAAAAAGAACGGGAATGCACATATTTTTGAGATCACATACTGGTCAATGCTAGACGACGATTCAGTTCGTTACTAAACACTATATTCTATCAGGAAGTAAAATTTTAGTTTCCAGTTTTGAAAAAAAATGCACGCGTGAATACATATTTACAAACCATAAACTTAGAATTATTATACAGTTCAAACATTTTATTTGACTTTGACCCATCAAAATTATCCCTATCGATAACAGCGCGACGATTTAATGAGGGAGAGATATGTATAATTCGAGCAGGAAATTCAGGCGTTCCCGATTTTTTAAGAGTTTCAATCAGGATGTTTGTCAGTAAAAAGTGTCCGAGATAATTGATCTATCATTTGAAAAGAAATCAATCAAAAATTTTAATTTCTTAAAAACATAGGTCTTCGTCGTACCTGAAATTGTTTCTCTAATCCATCTTTGGTTTTGATCAACTCTTTTGACCAGAATTCTGTAAAGAACCAGTTTAAGTAAATTCAACCATGATTCTATTTTTATATCACCCAATAAAAATTTACCAGCATTATTGATTAACACATGTGTTTCTCCAATTTCATCGACGATTCTTCGACCAAACTTTCGCACACTATCAAAATTCTCCAAATCCATATCCCATATTTCGGCATTTTCCTCGCCCGTTTTTGCGCGTATGTAATCGAGCACGCGACCACTGGAGGAACGATCACAAGCCGGAAGGATAAGTCGTTTTGGTTTAAATGATGAGATGTAACATGCAAGGTTCTTTCCAATTCCTTTGAAACACCAAATCAAGAAAAACATCGCGTTTATTTTTAACGTCAAATTTAAGCAAACATTTTATCATTATTAAATTTAAGAATATAAATAATTTACCATCATTTACACCAGTCATAATCACGACTTTCCCAGACAAATTTGTGTCTTTTAACGAATAATTTAATGAATCCATTGTATCTTTTCTCTTTTTTACAGAAAAATATGAAATCAGCTGTCGAGCAATGAAAATTATATCGAAACAAGTTCTTTTGTCGTTTATAATGATTTTTTTGTCCTTTCACTCGTTCTTTTTAATCTGTTGTTTGTCAACCACCTGGGCAAAACAATACAACCTGACAACAAACAAAAAAACTAATACACTTTTTTTTGAACCTCCAAAAACAACGTGCGTTTCTTTATTTAATTCATATGTAACAAGGCTATTTTTAAACTAACAAGAATTCTACATGGATGTTCTTAAACATACGATCGTCAACAGAATTTCTTTATTATTAGGATTAATGGTGTTTCAACATATCGATATGCAGGTGTATGTATGATCATCATAATGAATGTTTTGAGAAATTTAAAATAGCAACAACTTTCGCTATCATTTATACCTCTTAGTTTTATGCTGTGTATGTGAATTTTGACACCATATTTATACATGTACATGTACGCTCATTGGATAAGGTTTGGAATGGGAAAATGATTTATATTTATCACTTCCGATTCCAAACTTTTGCCCACCGAATGTACATGCCATGCACAATGAAGTGTTGAACTAATAGTTATATGGAAAGAATTCCCAATTTATCTTTGAAAAATAAATTAAGTTTCATCTTTGGGCGTTTCAATGACCAACCCAATACATGTACATGTAATAAAACCTAAATTATAGCACAACCCAAATAAAGATTTTGTTTCATCTTTGAAAAGAGCTCTCTCTCCCTTTCCATCGCAGGTAATTCTTTCTTTATCGTTCTTTCCATTTTTTGCTGTTTAATAAACCATTTAAATGGTTTTTCCAATGCCATTTTGTGACAGTCACCAAACGTTATCGTTATATTGTCCTAACTAATATAATATTTGTTACTGCTTTGTAGCCAACTTACGATTTTGCGTATAATTAACTATATTTGTAGCTTTTTTTAGACCCTTGGACACTATTATTTCAATAGATTTAGGATACCATTTAAAGGCTTCATTTCTTGGTTTCGAAATAAATTCCAAGTTTATATGGTTCTTAGAGATACATTATTCTCTGTTTTCAAATTTCAATCTATGCCTTTTTTATGATAATAAATCAATGATGTTTTGCTTGAGTATGGATGGACTATTCCGGTTATCCGGTCCCGTTTCAAAAGACCTGGTCTTTTTTTAAGATGAACTGATCGGTCTTTTGATCACATAAGATTATTGTAATTCGTGGTAACCACCCTGCATTATAGGTTGATTAATACCTGGAAGGACTTTTTATGGGAAGAGTGGTTTGTATGGGTGTAGTTTATATGAGGTCTGATATAGTTTTAAAGCGTGCATTACAGCGATGTGTGCGGTAATGTTGCATGCTATACATACGCATAAGTAACTGGCCCACATGACTTTCCGAAAATCATGTGAAATCTTTCGGTCACAAAGAATATTACAGATGTTGTCTTTTATAGATTTATAAAAATTCTCTTCCATTATAGTGCGAATCATAAGTATCTGACCCTTCCTATCTTGGAAAAAACTTCATGTAATGCAAAGAAATTTTCTATCACAAAGAACAAACAAAAAACTGACATCTATGTCTTTTACAAGCTTCTATTTATGGTATTGAACGTCTAATTATCCGATACTTGATACCGATACCCAGTGGTATGATTCAAGAAAAATACTACCATTTGATTTATTTAGTCAGACAAATCAAATGGTAGCATTTTCGCTCGAATCGGGTCACCGAGCGTCGAGATATTGCATCCTAAAGTGGTCAACTTCCATTGACGAGTTATCCATAAAAGTTTTACCAGGACTATAAAAGGAAATAGATGATCAGTGTTCATAATGTTCTTTGTGTTCGGAACGGTAACATTATCGTTATGCATGATTTTGTTGTATAGTTATGGAGGTCAGTTACTTATGAAATTGACTGTAGATAAAGGTTAAGGTTACCCCGTTTGCTTTAAATATCCAGATGGAATCTGGATATTCATTTGCGATAAATTTTATGATTGATGTTATTATTGAGTTCGTTAGCAAAATATGATCTGCCCAAATATCACTAATTGAATAACAAAATTAAAAAGGATTAAATAAATTCCTTTTGCAAGATTTATCAACGTTAAACAACCTGGTTGAATATCCATTAAAATAGTAGATGGAATCATGAGGAAAATAAATTCAACACAAAGCTGTGTTGAAATCATTACAAGAGTTTTTTATACACGAGGGGGTAAAAATGAACATTTCTATAAAGTGAAAACATTCTGCTCTTTTATTTTCTAATATAATCAAATTTTCAAAAAGAGATTTTATTGTAACCTATTGAGACGACCAAAATGTTTTGATTTTTGATAAATCTAAAAAGATGATTTTATCATGCACTCACTAAAGTTCAAATAGTTAAAAAAATTGAATGATTGCTTTCCATACTTTTTTAAATTCGATAATAGAAATAGATCAAGGATTTAACAAACAGACCTTTTTATGCGGTAGCGCTGTCATGTACGTACCGTACCGTAGCTTGTCACGTAAATATAATAAGAGTGTTTTTGCGTCTCAAAGTTGATTTATATTTTTGTCTTTAAAGAAATAGAATTCAAATTTAGCAGTCTGTTTAATTGGTATTATTGAAGACTTAAAACTGTTAAAATTCGCTGACTCAGTGATGATACCGGTCAAGGGAGGAAATCTTCACTATAATTTATATTGTGAGAATATTATATCAAGCGAAATTTTTCGAGATAAGGGGGAAACTTATACATGAGTTATAGTATATAACTATAATACACTTCAAAGTCGCAAATAGTAATTGTAACACTCGCTGATAGAGAAATCCATAACAATAAACACTAATCAATAAGATTCAAAAAAAGATAAACTGGAGTTTTTTATTACATGAATTTTGTTTACCTTAATTAGAGGATTGGTTCATAAAATTTTTTTATTAATGATTGTGTTTCATATATAGATAACGACGACGGTTTAACTGCATATATTTGAACAATAATGATAATTGGTTTGTGATCCAGTATGAATAAATTACATGTACTTAGAGAAATACTACGGAGAATTGCTTTATCTTTGCATGATCCTTATCGAGCTCTTTTTGTCTCTGCTTAACGTTAATCTTTCTGCTTAATCTTAGATCTTTTCTTAATATGACGAGAATCGGCAAGATACAATATATCGATATCGATATCTGCGCTGCGTAATTTTTACATATTTATTTTACAAGAATTAAAAAAAATGATGATAGTGATAGCTTAAATATTTTTTATTATTATTTTATGCATCTCTGCGCTATAAATCGTTCGGTTTGCCAATGTGTATGATAATCGTTCACTTCTTTTTCGAATATTTGCGTTAAAGTTTTAAATTCCTCGAGAGTGATGTTTAGCGGAATTAAAAGCCATGATGATAATGCATCGAATAAAGATAAAAAATTGTTGGCAGTCTAAAAAAAAAAAAGGAGTAAATTTAAATAAATATATTCGTTGGGAGAACAAAAGTTCAAGTCCAAATACTTACTAATTCGCCTACTCGACCTGCCCAAGTTCCTATTGGAATTGTCTGTTGTTGATGTTGTATATTTGTAAAATTATCATTGTTTGCCAAATACCGTGCTAATTTTTGTGTAATCTTAACATCAATGCCAATCGATTCATAATATGCGAGTACTAAATAAATTAAGATACAGTACGTTATTCATGAAGTCACAAAATTAATATTGATGATGACTATTTGTAATTTACACTTACATGCATCAAATAGACGTTTTGTATTGGGACCAGGATTTATGAGTGTATTACCTTCAAATATCTCTAACCACCCGCCAATCTTTAGTATTCGGGCGTACTCAGTTATTATGAGTTGTTCCCAGTCTTGCTTCAGAATACCACAACCAACCAACCTTTGATGCGCGAAATCGATACTTTCGCTTTCGAATGGAAATCCAGTTTTGATATTATGTTCAAGAAATCTGGAATTTACGGGCTTTATTTCCGTGGGAAATAGCGTCGAGAAATCGACGCCGGTTATCGTTGAATATGGATATTCAGAAGCCATTTCAAGTACCCATGTTCCTGACCCACACCTAAATTTATTATTATTAGACTACAATCTTCAGCAAAATTTGGATCTTTACTTGATATATTTACCCTATATCTACTACATTTACTCCTAATTTTAATTCTCTTTCAATTGGGCTGATAAAGTTTTTGCTCTTCCATGAATGGCGAATAACGAAATGCTCCATTATCAGCCTGTCAATTTCCACATCATCAATGGGATTAGGCCAAATTACTTCCTCATTCTTAAAGAACTTACGGTTATTTATATAATAGTAAGGTGATGATTGCTGAAATAGAGATTTTTTATGCTTGCGAATTGCGTTTCCCATACCGATTTTTCGCGAGTAAAAAAAGTTGAAATAAAAATTCTGCAGCTCATATAAATGTGTATTTTAATGGATCAGGTATCAAATTTGTATTTGCTAATAATAAACCGAAACTAAGATGTTTCTTGAACGACGTCTTTATATGAAAAATCTTAATTGTGATCTGATTGGCAATTTTAAGGGATTTTAAGAGATGACGGTCTAGACTCCTCATTATAATAAAATTATAAGAGTTGTTTCAATGCAGGTTTTAAAACAAAATTGCAACACACATTCGTGCTTCTTCACGTGGTTACAAATTGTACATGTATTACCGTTGAATCAGTTAAATTTAAAATATTTCTATTCAGCTTTCATTACTAGTTTTTTTTCCGTGTATTTTGGATAGATGCTATTTATATTAATTTATATTAACAGTATAAATTCATCCTTCTCATAGGTTCTTTATAATGATTCTTTGATTCACCTTTGACTACTTATGTTTGCATTATTCTCAGAAAACAATTATGCATCTTTATAATGGTACTAATTACGTTATTGCTTTAGGTTTTATCTATTATTGATCAAATTTAGATGTGCGTGTGGTTATCTTCTAAGAATATTGTAGCTTTTCAAGAACGAAGATTAGTACCCTAGTCACGGGTAAACCAATCAAATCGTAAGATCAATGTGTAACAGAAAAATTCAGAAATTCAAACAAACGTTTATTTTGAAAAATAGCTCATATCTCGACATTTAGTTTATGAAACCACTTTCTGTGTTCTAACAATAATTGTTCCTTGCGAAATTCTACTTTAAACGTCTTATGCGAAATAAACCTCCTTAACTCCGAGCCTAAGCGTAGCGTTACCCTCACCGTAATTGAATATTTCATATTTGCTATTTGATTGGTTTACCCCTTAAAAATCACATGACCCACCACTTTAGGCACTAAAATTGAATGTATGACATGTGTGCAGAGATTCTCGTTCATCTTATTTTTACTTTGTGCAATCAGCTGTCCAGTATTCCACAATGCTGCATATACATGCATTTACTATACTAACGAAAAACTTGGGATATCGATATCGATTAACTTTATCTATCATTCGACATTTGCATTATTTTTTTTGCATACGTTGTCGTTTTTATTCAACCTATGCATGTTACTACATGTATAAAGGCGGAGATCTAGACCGAAATTTGGATTCTATTTACACAAGCTTCGGATCTGGTCTCAATGCCAAGAAAAAGATAGTTAATTTTTAATAAAAAGACATACAAATATTAAATGTGTAAAAAGGCATTGATAAACAACATTTTAGAAAATGCCCGGGATAAAAATATCTCGTGCATATTTAAAATCCAGATTACCATTAACGTTAGGTTGCATTTTATTTTTTCTGCCAATTATGCATAAATAATATGTGGAAAACTTAATTCTTTTGAACCAATAAATATAGAAACAATACATGAAAAATTCTGCGAAAAATGAAATTGAAAAATTTTTATCATGTTGTGTGTAAGTACGTATAAGAAAAAGGTTAAGTTATTAACCTTATGGAATAAAATTTATATTATGCACAAGATTAGAACATTCGAAATTAAATTTTCGATAAATTCTATGATAATCTTCGGTTTTGCAATTACAGTGGGGTGACAAAAAATTAGGACGATCTTTGCAGCGATAAAAATTAACAAGAAATACATGTAGATTCTATTTTTATTATTAATAAATACGCATCAATTGTGGATTGCATGCCCCCCTTTTTTTTTAATTACTTCATTAATACGTTCTGGCATTGAGTCTATAAAATGAAGAATTTTCTCAAACGTAATAGTATTCCATGGCTTCCTCCAAATCGGTTTCTGTCTGTGGTTTTCGATTTTTATGAATCCAACATTTAACTTCCCTCCACACATTTTCAATTGGACTCAAGTTTGGCGATTGTGGTGGCCAATCTATTGTCACAATTTCAAGATTCTCTTTAAGCTTCTTTACAGGTTTACTCTTGTAAATTGGTGCATTATCCTCTTGAAATATTGCCTCTCCTGCAATCATAATCATCGGATAAATTGCATCTAAATAATGTTTCCATACTTTTACACTTCATTCGTGATGGGGTGCAAACTAAGTGACTTAAATTGAGCCCACTCACACATCCCAAAACCGTAATAGATTTTCGTCCACTTTTAACGGTTGCTTGTGTGCAATTTGGATCATGAAGCTCATCTTTACGGCACCAAACACAAACTTTCCCATATGAATCGGTGCTGATAGAGGATTCGTCAGTCCAAAGAACGCATTGCCAATCTTCTTTAGTCAATTTTTGTGAAGTTTAGCCTAGTTTAATCGTTTGATTCGATTTTTTTCATTAATCCACAATTTTTTACGTGTAATATGAGATGTAATATTACATTTATTATAATTTCTTGTCAGAGTACGTGGAGATATACCAAAAGATGAGATTTTATTAGCGAGCAGACGTTTAGGTATTCTTCTCATTGTTGAGCTTACTCTAATTTTTCGAAGAATTAAACGTTCAAAACGATCATTAATGATTAATTTTCTGCCACTATTCTTTCTTTTCAGGCAACCACAATTTTAGGTAATTCTCATTCATTTAATACAATTTTTGACACTTGTAGCTGATCGTTCAAGGATGCGTGCAATTTTTGCAACAGACATGCCTTGTTTTTCGAATATTTCGGCAGTGTTGCATTCTCCTTTGGTAAGATCTTTATTGCAGCCCATTTATATATACACTTTAAATTTTCGAGTTTTATTGTATTTAAGTAGTGAATTGAAAAAAATGAATATCTTTTGTAAGCAGACAAAAGCATGCTAGTTCAGTTTCAATGTTGTTATCTACCGCGACATATTTAAAACATTTTACGATCATCCTAATTTTTTGTCATCTGTACATGTACTCAGCTATCTTTAATAAAAACTTGTTACTCCGAAATTGAAACATGTACCGGTACATCTCAATTTTTAATTTATGCATTAGGGATATCCATGTCATAATTTTAAATTTTTAATGTTCACAATTGATATACACAAACATCATTTTACATAATATGGTCCGGTGCAAAAAGATTGATACGTCAGAGATTGTTTTTTCAAAATAAAATTTTAATTCTGTCTTATTTAATTAAGTTATTAGGTATTGGGAGTCATTTAAATTTTTATTATATATCTTTTATAAAAAAAATTTTACTAATAATAAACTTTTTTGAATTATTGTTTCTTAAATTTTATTATATAAAATTTAATATAAAATTATATATTAAATAATTTAATTATTAAACTTTGAATCTTAATATCTTTATATCTACCAATTCAATTTTTATGAAATTTAGAATATATATTTATCAAATCTAAGACAATTTACTTGCATAATTTAAAGTTTTAATATTGCAAATTGATAGTGATAATATTTAAAGTGTCTTTTATTTTAAAAAATAATTTTATTTTAGTTTTTTTTTTAGCAAAGTAATACTTCATTTATTATTAAATTAATGTATAATAGAATAATTAAAATAGTATAAATAGTTAATTTAGATCATTTTTTTATTTAATATAAAAAATTATAAAGATTAGTTAAAATTTGAATGATTTTTATTAGAAGTGATTATTAATTTTATATTTGTATATCAATCTTTTTGCACCAAATCATATTTAAAAATTGCTTAAAAGATTGTAGTTAATAATTCAATTATTGCATTATATATTAGATTATTATAATAAGTAAAAAACTGCTTTGAAAACTTATCTAAACTTTCAATTATAGATACAAATATTAATTAAAACAATGATACAAAAATTTATTCATACAGATAATATTGAAAATAGGATGATTCAAATTTTTTCTTGATATTTAACAAATAACTCAAAAGTTATAAAAGATTCTTTATAATTTTCAGAATAATATGATAAATTTTAATAATATTTCATAAATTATTATATCAAAAGTATTGAATTAGAACTTTAAAAAATAAAAACTTATAAAAGTTATTTTAAAACAATAATTAATACAGTGATGACCAAAAGTAATGACTCAGAGGCTAAATTTATTAATAAAATATAATGAATATTGAAATTTTCTTTCTATATTTAAATTTATAATTTTATTAAGAAATAATTTTTATTTTTATATTAAAATAAAGTTTATTAGTTGTAGTTTATCATATGATTTTTTAGATTTTTTCTGAAAGTATTACTCTAATTATAAAGTTAATACAAAAATTTTTACTAATTAAAAATAAAATTTAATTAATAAAAATTTTTGTACTGTCTTTATAATTAAAGCAACTCTTTTAGAAAAAATCTAAAAAATCTGAAAAGAATATAGGATCAAAGAAATCTATAATCATATTAACTAATTAATTTACTATATATATAAAATATTAATATTAATATAATATATTTATATATATTAAATTACACTAATAAACTTTATTTTAATATAAAAATAAAATTATTTCTTAATAAAATTATAATTTTAATATAGAAAGAAAATTTCAAATTTTATTATATTTTATTAATAAATTTAGTTTCTGAGTTATTACTTTTGGTTATTACTATATATATTTAAAATATTCTAAAAAATATATTTTAAAATATATAGAAAATATTTGTATTTTTAAAAGAAATTTTTAATTTTATTATTTATATATATTTAATAAAAAATACTTTTTAGCAAATTTCTTAATAAAATATAAAGCTTATAAGTAAATTTTCAAGACAATTACATAAATTATAAGCTTTTTCAATATAAAAATATCAATAAATTAATTTTTTGCTGAATATATTAAATAAAATTTAGACTTGCAAGCTGAATTATAAGTGCTTTAATAAACTATAATAAAATCTAAGACTTACTAAGAAATTTATAAATAAATTATTTTAAAAATAAAATTTTTTGAAAAGAAATATTTTTTATATATATTTTTTTTAAAATTATTTTTAATAATATTTATTACTAAATAATTTAATATATTCTAATTTTTTAAACTTAATTCAATACTTTTAATACAAAATTTTAAGAAATAATACTATATTATAATATATATAATATTAATTAATATTTACCAGAAATTATAAAGAAAATTTTTATAAAGTTCATGATTTTGAGTTATTAATTATTAAAATATTAAGAAAAAAAGTTAATTATTATATTTTTATATTAATTGTAAAAATTATAACTTAATATTAAATAATAGATTTTTAGACTTATTTATTTTTAATTTTAATTATAATTTTAATATAAATTTAATTTCAATTATAAATTTATTAATTTAAAAATAATAATATATCTAGTTATTATATTATATTAAATACTTTAAAATATTTTAGTTAAATTATAATATTATATTAATAAAATTTTTAGTTAAATTATAATATTATATTAATAAAATAATTAATATAATTATAAAATATCTAAAATTTAAAAAATTATTATAAAGATTAAAAATATAATAATTTGTTAATTTATTATAGTATTAATTAATAATAATTTATTATATTAATTAATTTTTTATAAATCAAATATTTTTTTTATAATAATAATAATAATGTTATAATTAAAATAAAATTAGATTAAATAAAATTTTTAATCAGAATTATGTAAATTATTTGACTAAAATTAAATAATAATTTTTCAAAAAGTAATAAATTATGAAATCTATTAATTTTTTAATAATATTTATATAATCAAATATAATATAATTTTATTAATATATTATATATTATATATTTCAGCTTCATTTTAATCTGTTACATTAATTATATGAGAATAAAATTTATCTCTTAATCTGTAAGACAAGCAAATTTGTTTGCAATTAAATAATTCTTTTTCTATTATATACAGTGACAATCAAAAGTAATACAATATTTAAATTTTTTACTAATTATAATCAGTAAAAAATTTAAGCATTGCATTACTTTTGATTGCTACTGTAATATTTTAAAAATTAATGAAATCTCAGCTAACATTTAACAATAAAATTTACAAAAAATTCTATCTAAAATACAGATTAAAAATAAATTTTTGAGCATGAAACTTTTTACTATTTAATAGAACTTTTAATTAGTAAAAATTTAATCCTAACCTAATGAAATACATATTTTAAATTAAAATTATACAAAATTTTATTGAGTTAACAAGTTTTAATTTATTAATAATATTAATAAATAAATAAGTATGATATAATAATAATATTTTTAAAATATAAAAAAGTTTTTGCCTGCCAAGAGCTACAGAATATCAAATAATCCACATTAATTAGATTATTATTACTATTTGAATTAATTTCGTCTTCATATTTTAAACGAGATCTTTCATATTTCTTTTGTTTTTATGTTCTTTTAGTGTTTTATTTACTTTATCGAGCAACACAGTATCTACGATGTACTCTCGTAAGAACGTTTCTAGAATTTGTACAGGGTTTCAATTGATGAATCTTCTTGCCATTTACTTACTTTCTCAGATAACGGAATTCCAGCAGATGAAACATATCATTTTGCCGAGAGATCGCCGACGTGGGGCGCAGCAAAATATAGTTGTTTGCGCAATTCCCCATTCGAAAAAATCTTTAATAAAAATTATGGATGTAAGAGAATACTTGAAGATTAACTATTACAATGGCGATACTTTTCGTTTCCAAATTTTGAGATAAATATCTCTAACTAGGCAAATTTCAACGTCTAATATAAAGGAGAATGAATTAAAATATGACATGAATATCTGTAGGAATAAAAATAATCAGAATTCCTGTTAAATTATTAGTCGCATCAGGTTTCGGTAATCTGTAAAAAAAGTTAATTTCAGATAGAGATTGCTGAGAGATTTCAGCAACTGATATCCTAATATAAAATATTATCCCAAGACTAGCAATCAATGCTGAAAAAATCTTTATTATTCTGAACCACAATGGTTCAAAAGATTTATTATTTAAAATGACTTTGATCATTAATTTATAATTGACGTTAAATATATATAATTTTGTTTACAAGTTTCTCATTGATTTTAAATTCTGAATCAGAAATACGGTGATTGGCTATAGATGTTCTAGACACATCGGAATTTGGACCATTCTGGAACCAATTTAAGAAACCTGATCTGGCCCAGACCATGTTGGAATTTTAAATGAATATACATGTATAGTTAATCTATAAATGTAATACAACGGGGTGAAACTCACCATAACTCGTCAGAAACCCAGGTCAGTTATGATCAAGGTTGGCCCCCGGACCAGTCCAAACATGTTGTCCAAATATCTACATAATTAAATTATTAATAAATTTTTGTCCAAGTCCAAAATTGTCCTGGTTATAATATAACAATTTTACGCACGGCCTCTTTGGGCCAATATCTTAAAGACCTAATTGGCAGGAATCGAGTATAAAACCAACCTATCGAGTCTCTAGGTTCTGGTGAATTGATTGGTGTGCAATGCACTCAATTTCCGACACTGGATCATGAGTTATTGAATCCATAGAGGCCGTGCGTGAAATTGTTATTGCAGCTAGCAAAACCATCCTAGAATGGTCCAAACATTCCAAAATGTTCCAGACCACGTCAAGCCATTTCAGAACCATCTAATGTTTATAATTTTTTCGTTATCGTCATAAAGAAATCGGGAATTTACATATTAAAATCTTGCAATCGTGCGAACATATGACTGCATTGGAATTTTTCATGAACAGCATCCATGATGCATTGGGGTGCGTCATATCAAAACTATGTCAGGTACCATAGTAAACATTAATATACAGATTTTATGCATAAATTGATTGACAAAATCGTTGTGTTTTTACTAGTCCAAGATTAGTATTCAAAAATTGTTCATTTCGTCTAGTAACCTTTTTTTCTAATTGGTTAGGCGTTTTTTAAATGTTATGTTAGGAAGAGCTTAGCTTTTGTTAACGATACATACTTCTAAGCTAAAAAGTAAATCAGCTTTGTTGAATCGGTTTTTGTTAGAAAAAATTTAAAACCGCCACTTCAAAGGAAAAGTTTTATCTTATTTCATAATAATTTTATCGTCAATTTTTATGTTAGTTTTAACCCTGAACCTTTTTGAAACTCTAATTCTCAACAAGTGGGACTTAAAAACCCATCCAAACATGACCGACTCTACTCAACAGTCTAAAATGCGTCTTTTGGTAATAAAAACAGACGAAATTCAATTAACTGGTGAACATTTAAAAAAATATTCGAAAACAAGGAGATTAGCATACCAACAAGATTCTATTTCGCAAGTTTCTCAATACAACAAGAACAAGCCGCAGATAATCTTCTTAAGGAAATGTTTTATGTCGTTAAATTTTAATATCAATATAAACGTAATAGTTGTGTAATTTGTAATCAGCGATCTTGTGCAAATAACTTTGACATTGAATTTAACTCAAATTTAATAATAAAATAAAATTTAAATTACTTTATACTATGTACCCAAATTATAGTTATCAATTTATTTATTTATTGTAAGTCCTCCTATATAACCTAAGGCTTTGACCAGAAAAAGCATTGTATTAATGAACACTGTATTAATGAAATTAATGAAAATTGTAAAATTCTTTAAATTTTGTAAACCTGTGAAATTAAATCCCGAACGCTCAACTGAATCCGCGATCTTTTTGCCTATCCTATTGGCAAAGTTAAACGATATCGATATTCGCAGATATCACCCAAACTTTACCCGTCGATAAATAGAACCAAACAACCAAACAATACATGTACCGATACAGTTTTTTGCCGATACTGATATTGAAAACTCCACGCTAATAAAATAAAATGGCGACCGACTTATTGATTTCACGTTCAAACAAGTTAGCCAAATTTTACGAAAAGGGCAATTTTTGTGATATTTCGATCATTGTTGGTGATAGAAAAGATTTACAGACCTTTACCGCACATTCGTCTATTTTAATGGCGCAATCACAATATTTTGCTGCCGCACTTTCCAATACGTGGGTGAAACGAGAACCAAATAAAATGATTATTTTTAAGAAACCAAAATATTTCGCCACGTGTTTTTGAAATCTTATTTAGGTAAATAAATTATTGATGTAAGACACATATTAAAATTTTATGATGGATTAGATATATTTATAGTGGTAAAATTAGACTTATTGATTGCAGTGGATGAGTTGGCTCTTAATAATTGCTTGTATACATTCAAAAGCTTCTTTTGGCGCATCATATCGAGTCGATGACTGAAAATTTTTCCTAGATCAATCAAGTCGTATTCGAACACGACTCTTTTACCAAACTCGCACGGATATCGCATGTTAAAATCCTGCCGTTATTTTTCAATCGATTGATTTTGCAAAATTTAAGAAAAGGCGTTAGTTTCCTTGCTCAAACGAGATGATTTAAATCTTCAAGAAATTGAAATTTAGGAGAAGGTTCTTGAATGGAGGACAGCTCAACCTTTCATTTCTGAGAATGTTGATTTTACGAATCCTGTGGAGGAATGGACACAAAATGAATTTAGACAATTAAAGTTTGCGCTTAAACATTGTTTACCATTGATCCACTAATGCCCTATTCGGAACTCTTATCAGCAAAGCTAAACAAGGATTTGTTGCATCATTATTTGGTTCCAGGAAGCGAAGCTAACAAACATCCTATTTGAAATTCAAATAACAATAAGTCTGCTGGCTCCACAATACTTACACGAAACCAAATTAATAAAATAAATGAATGGATAAAGTTGCAAGCTACAAAATCAACTGAACCATTTGATTTAAAGTTATTGTTACGAGGCAGTCGAGATGGATTAACTGCAACTGATTTTCATCGACTTTGTGATAACATGGGTTCAACAGTAATTGCGATTAAGGTTAAATATCCGGAAAAAATAATTGGTGATATAATGGACATCAGATGTCTTTAAATTTTATGAGACACAAAATAGCTTTTTATTCCAATTTGACTCGAATGAATCCGACGGATTTATAAGTAAACTTAAAGAAACAGAATATAGCATTTATTGCAATAAAACATATGGACCAACTTTTGGTGGTGGACATGATTTAAGATTATCCTATTCTACCAATTATTGTCGAAAATCATATGAACACGCTCTGTTGAGCTCTGATAATATAAAGGTTTACTTTAGTGTCGATGATTATGAAGTATTTCAAGTTTGCAAAAAATAGTTTATGTTAATAAAATTTCCTTCGTTACCTTTTAAATTTATAAAATTATAGTAGACATAAACTGAGAGTATGTACAAATTAAATATTCTAAATAAAGTATTAAACTAGAATGCTATATATTAAATATAAATTCTTTAGCTGTTACCTTAAAATCTTGATAGATTCGGCAATTAATAATGAATAATTTAAGTAACGAAAATTGCTGTTAACGAATACTTGGCCAAATTCTTTATTGCACAGATATTTTGGTCTCTACAGCTTGTTATATCAAATATTTCTCAAGCATCAACTCAAATAATGCAAGCTTAAATAGATGTCATTGACTAAAAGATGTATTGGTATGAAGCCAAAGTTCTTTTGCTGAAATCGTCGATCAAACATTATCGTATTAATTTTTACTACATGTAGTTGGGATGCATGATGTTATTTACGTGCACAATGTTGTCATTTCAATTGGATCCGGTCCATGATGTATGTTCTGTATGGTGCGCTGTCTTGACACCTAGTGATCAGAATCACATTACAATATACTATTCTATTCGTCAAATCGAATGGTGATATTATATTGTGATTCTGTCCACTAGGTGTCGAGATTTCATATCTGCAAGGAATTTAATAACTTATATGGGTGTATAAAGCCATTTGCATGTGCATCATGCTGCATACATGCATGCATGCTACATGTACACTCACTGGACAAAAGTGGGGTGATCGACATAAATAAAGGGGTGAGTTGCATCGTTATTTGTGCAACACACAGACGTTCAATTTTAACGTTCAATAGCTCTTTAGAAAGCTAAAATCTTAAGCTTTAAAACGATATAAAAAAAATAGGTTAAACTCAACCAATACTCGTAGAAAATTGCCAACTTA
>CAJVPS010000283.1:0-28435 GCA_910591765.1 Ambispora leptoticha
TAAAGCGACAGTATGGTGGTAATTAGGCATATGATGATTCTTTATATCATTAAGAATTATGAATGTTATCATAACGTGTTTTACCTTTCGATCTACATTCTGACTATCACCAGAAATTCGTATATGAATTGTTGGATTATTAGCTGATAAAACATTTTCCTGTATCAAATACGAAATTATGTATCGAAGGATTTCTTTAAAGTCACGTTGTTCACCTATATATTCAGAT
Source organism: Ambispora leptoticha (assembly GCA_910591765.1). Classification (NCBI taxonomy): domain Eukaryota; kingdom Fungi; phylum Glomeromycota; class Glomeromycetes; order Archaeosporales; family Ambisporaceae; genus Ambispora; species Ambispora leptoticha. Next base: position 230 of record CAJVPS010000283.1, read on the forward strand.
CTACTGATTTCATTAACGTTAATAGTATTAGTATCGATATTATCAGGAATTATATCAATATGATTAGGTTCTTCTTCCAAATTAGAATTGTTTATTGCCTTAATCATATTTATAAGATTAATCTGAATCTTATTGATTATCTCCTGGGTTAAATTATTTCGTTCATTTGCAATAATATATTCATGTGGTAAGTGAAAATTTATTGCAGCTAAGTCTCTATATGCATCTCGTGAAATATAACTGGAATCCATTACTTTAATTATATTTAAGATCTTTGCTTTTTGTTGTAGAAGATTTTTATCTCCAATATTAAAATAATAATTTTGATTATTAATGGTATATTTGAGTGATTTTAATGAAACAGAGTCTTGTGTGTTATATATAAGCTCACTAGTTCGAATAAATTCTTGTTTAAGTATTGTTGCGAATTCTTTTGCATGCTTTATAAGAGTTTTCTGAGAATATTGCTCCGCAGGTTTGATATGTTGTCTAGCTCGAAGTTTTCTAAGGTTCTAAGTTTTTGAAGTTGTAATCTGAATAGTAAAGGCCCAGATAAAGAACCATTTTTGTTTGAATTTCTAGTTATGGCCTTCTTATAATTTTTTACAGCTTTGCTGACTGATGTATTTGATTTAACTTCGAATTCAAAAAAGGTGCCATATAAAATTTGAAATTCTGGTTGTCCATTTTTGTACTTGATCTTGCACTGGACTGTTTGCTGATTTTCAGCACGCCCTCAAGTGGTTTTTACGGAATAATCATTAGGGATTGGATACTTTTTAGAAGGCAAAGTATAGCGAAGTTCAGGATAATAGGGATAAAATCCCTCAGCTTCTATAAAATAATTAAATGATTGTTGAATTATATTATTTTTTTTTCTTGGTAAGTAATTGTAGAGATTTGGGGATAATCGTCTAACTCAAAGGTTTTAATTTCTGATTTATTTTTAATCATTAAGTAATCTGGGTGATTTGACATTGCGAGAAAAAATTTTGATTGATTTGGACGTTCTCAAAAAATTGGTTCAAAATAAAGTTTACTTTTAACACGAGCGATTTTTATAGTATTTATGTTTTTGTTTTAATATACTGTAGATATTATAGATAGAGACAAACGGAAATTTAATAAACTTTTAATTATGTAATATTACAGCATTGCGCTTAGATCTCTAGATTAGCAATAGAAGCACCAACAATTGCTTTGCTAACAACAAAAAAATTTATTAGCGATTGTCAATGAAACAAACCATCAGAAATATTGTGTAAAGATCCCGAGCAATAATAAAAAAACCTAAATTTGGAAGTTTAAAATTTATCTGTTATTTTTTCAAATTAATATTAGATCGATAATTTCCTTTTGCTGTATTTTCAAATTAATATTAGGCCATTAATTTTTATGATCACACTAAACCCTCTATGGAAGAGTGTTCAGATTTATGCAATTCAGGTATTTGAACAATGACAAATTTCCAAAATTGCATAAGTCTGAATAAGCATGCATAAAGATATTAACCTTAATAATCAAACTCGCACCATTATTAAGTCTAATAGGAAGAAAGTTTTGGCATCGTCAAGATATAATCAATATACATATCTTTAATAACGATCACTAAATAAAGTTAATGGAGCTATTTATTATGTTTGTCGTTCAAGTAGAATCATTTCAACAAAGCAATTTTGAATGATATTTTAATGTAAACATGGATTGGATAATTAGTATACATAATCGCTTTATAAATAAAATAGCATTTATATTTTATTATTAATGAAGAGTTGGCTAGATAATGTTTTGCTATTATCAAATATGTGAAAAGCAATACTTTGATATATCATATACAGTATATACAATGCTGAATGTGAACCAGAAGTAAAACTTAAAGCAACAAGAGGTAAAATGGTGCAGTAGTGACTGGACTCGTGTTAACTCGTAACTCGCGAATTAAATTCTGAAGAGTGCTCGAATCATTCGAATAATAATATTCTTCAAGTTTTATTCGAGTTATTCGAATCACAACAATTAATTTATTGAAAGTTTTGTAAATTGATAGTTACAAAAGCAAATATACTTCGAATAAAGAGCTACACAAAGTAAATATAATTCAAATTATGTTATTATCGCAGATTATAAGTTATGAAAACAAGTAGTGTATTAATTATTTGTCAACTTGAAATAATGTCCGGCAAATTCATGTTGCTTTTTAAAAATCACCCACCAATTCTGGATCAAGGTTTTGCTTTTGTTGTCATAGTACTGTACTTTGACTAATTTTTTCAGCATAGAATTCCTCCTGTTCATTATTACTTTAGTTTGCGTCATTTGTATATAAAATTTTATTTTTATTAAATATAGCAATTATACAGTTTATTTAAATTTCAATGAGCCATATATGTTGTAAGTGGAAACGGAATTTAACCCTAATTTAACTATGTAGGAATTCCAAATCCACTTAAATTCCATTCCCACTTACAACATATAGAAGTGCCTAATCTAAAAATTGTAAGATATAAACGAAATTTGGTCGCTCACGTTGAATAAGTCATACTGCAATATCAATTAGATCTCGCGAAAAGTCCAGAAATCAGAACCTAACATACCTTAAAGAGAAAGAGAAAAATACATTTAAATATGGTTAATATATGGTATATAGATAGTAATAACATTCAGATACTTAGTTATCAGTGGAACTGCATAATCAGTAGTAAATTTAAACTTTTAAAATCTTTTTTTTTTTTTAATAAAAAAAAATGTCTCGATTTAAAAGTACTCATCTGTTACAGTCTCATGTTTAACGTTATTTATCACAGATTATATAATTTTGTATTTTCGAGATTGCTCTAAAGTATGTTGCAGAAGCAGTGACTAGTGGCTGGTGACTAAAAGAATACTAATATCTATACACTTAACACTAAAAACTATAACAAATAAGCTATGAAATACCAAATGTAGGCTGTGAAAGCGTGGAAAAATTTAGTCCGAGTTTTGGGCTTTTTTGTTATTGTGGTGGTTACGGGCAGGGTTGGCAATGGAGCCAGAATGGAGCCAGAATGGCGGTGTTGGATGATGACTTATGTCATACCATTTTTTTCTATACGACCTTAGTCATATACCCGTATGACTTTTTGGTCATAGTCATATCGGTCATATTAAATACTAATGAAGAAAATTTTTACTATGATTCTTACAATATTAAAAAAGACCATAAGTCATATCAATCTTCGTTATGACCAAATGACCTATGACAGGTCATAAGGGTCATATAGGTTACTAGTTTTTGGGCTACGCAATTGGACTTGTTAGATAAGTATTTCCTCTTAATATCTCTATTTTTTTCTAATTCTTTCACTCTTTATATAGCTACTAACAATCCTATGTTATTTCTTATTGCGACGGTATGCTATTCCTATCGTGAATTCTGGTTTATAGTATCATGTTATATGGTAATTTTAAGTGTATAATGACATGGACGACAAAGTTAATCGGTTGGTTTTTAATATATAAGGGCTCTGATTTCTAATTGACACTTTTCTTCTTTACTTTTATAAAACAAGAATATGGGTTTTACGAATATTACGGGCCAAGAAATAATGAAGGTATGGTACGAATTTAATGATCAAAGAAAAAACTTTTTAGAGGACCACACTTTCTACTAAGACCTTCGAAGTTTTGGAACTTAACTGAGTTACTTTTATTTGAGAGTAAGTTGGGTCACTTATATACTTGTTATTTTACATATACACAGTGGCTCTCGATATAACGGAGGCCATGGTTCCAGTTCTTTGCTCCATTATATCAAAAGCTCCGTTATATCAAAATCTCATGATATATAAGATATTATAGTAAATCATAATTTGGTCCCATTATAATTCTCCGTATTAAGCAATTTCCGTTATATCGATGGTCCATTATATCGAGAGTCACTGTGTAAAATAAAATTTAAAAATTTATAATTTCTTTGCTTTATTAAACTTCTTGTGCTGCGTCGATTGCTGAGTAGGGGTAAATTTGACGTTTACAACGTACGTACGTATATACATGCGTCAGTACGTATATAATAACGATGTCAAATTATATGACTCAATAGGATTTAGACTCTTGGGTTTTGGGTGGGACTCTTGGTTTTGACGCATTATCTTGCATGATCTATTATATCCTTGAATTATTTAGGGGTTTATTTGAATTATTTAGGGTATTTATTTAAATTTATTGAGTATTGTTCCGTATTGCAGACCAATTAAAAACGATTAATTATGGGGTTTAAAATAACTCCAGTGCCTCTGTTTAGGGCCCAATGTCTCCGATTAGCCCATATGTTGTGACACAAGGACATTATACGCTATGCCGTAACTATATCGGTGAATTAGCAAGTTTCAATTTGCCGCATTTTTACTCGACAAGTTGTAACTAGTTATAACTGAGTTTCGACACGGCACATCCCAATGATTCAAGTTTCACCTGACCTCTAAACACGACGGATCACACAATAGTTTTTTTTTATAAAAATAGAATTAAATTTAGGTCGTTCTTGGTTTCGTCGCACAGCTACCTACTGTAGTTATTTGGTGCATTTACCTATATTTCTTAATACCGTAGCCACAAACTATAATACCCCTGCTATAATGTCCCAGGTATTATTCTATATAGTCTAGTATAATACCCCCAATAACCCGGATACTATGGTGTCTTTACCGCTAATAAATTTTTTCCAGAAATTGCGTAATGATCTTCATTAAATTTCCAAATTTGGGGCGTTCCCTCCTGCAACACGAGTCATGATCTACAAATTAGTTAGTCACGCTCGGGGACGTAAAAATCGCAGTCATTTCGTGTTTGCAATCCCACAATTCTTAAATTGTATATAAGGCCCCTTTTCTTTCTCTTCGCTACTTTTCAACACAAACCATTACACTACTCCGCTTTGAAACTTGATAGTTTATATTTATACTATCAAAGTAAAAAGCGGAGAAAGAATAATGGAAACCATGCCATTAAAGAAATACTAGCGCTAGTATTGGCATGGTTTCATACAAAGGGTGCCAAGTAGGTAATTTTTTTTTATTTTAAAGCGGGAGGGTTTATTGGGGTTTGTGGGTATAAAAATCTAATTTTTTTTAGATAAATAAATCAATTAGATTTTTTGTATTTTTTCTTTTACCATTTCGGTAATATATTTCGAATTTTTTATCGTGTTTATTATACCTTCGGAAATTTTAGTGTTATAATATATTTCTTGACGTTTTGTAACATTTAAATTTTTTTCCTATAAAAACGTATGAAAATGCAAAAAGTATTTTAACCAGTGATTTATTTTTTTTTTGTAACTATGCTTTTAGAATAGGTTTATTCACATAGCTGATCATCACCACTAGTGAGAAAGCGACGCGCATTGTTAGAGCTAAGCTGTCCTGGATCGTACCTAGTTCGGAGTGTGATCACACGAGCATAACGATGATGCTGAACAAGAATATCAATATACTGTAGTTATATGCTAAGCCATAAAATGTATACTTCAGTCAAGGCGTGGTTCGAGTATTAGGATCTTGATCTCGCTGCGGTAAGGAATTTGCAGTTGTGTTTTTACCATCCATCAAATTCTGCTTTTCTGAAATAACGCTAATTGCTTTTATTCACTACATTATTACCATTTACTCTAATTCTGTCTCGTAGCCGGACTTCAAACTTTTCGAATTTTTGGATTACGATTCTGGTTATTTCGTATTACCGTATATTTGATTTTGTTATCGGTTATTATATTTCAACTCAGATTTTAACAATACTGACTATACATGTGACCGAAACTTTTAACGGTTTTGACGAAACCGAAAGTCGGAAACCCTGATTCGAAACTCATGCCGAAATCTGAAACCCTTGCCGAAACCTAAAATTTAGCCGAAATTGATTTTTATAAAATTGAAACCCGAAAGTGAATATTTTTTAAGTTGTCAGTGTGTTAAATTTATCTCTGAAAAAAAAAAGGTTATTTAATCACATATACGGTACAATAAGTGTTACAGTATAGCGTTTTTGAAAAATACACGCAGCGTAGCGAATCCAAAATTTATTAACTCCTATTGTTATGTGCTAATAAAATAAATCGAGGAACAAAATATGTATTAAAGTTTTATTAAATTTTCCTTGATACATTATCTTGCACCATTATGTATACAAGCATTACTTTAAAGACATTTTCAGCAAACGTTTTTGTTGAACAGTATCCAACTGCATTATATATTCTGGCCCACCGTGATACTGCTTAAAAAATATATAAAATTAAATATTATATAGGTTAGAAAATTTTTCATTAAAAACAAAAAAAAAGACTAATCATATACGTATGTGGTTTGTGGTTTGTGGTTTTAACAAAACTTAAATATCCGCTGCTTACTGATTTTAACTTAAAAGCAAATCTAAGAATTCACATCGTTATCAATTTCCATTGACATATTTCTAGCTAATGTTTCAACGTCAAAATCACTGTGTTGTGAATTTAATATGATAGTTTGTCTTCTTGGACTGACTGTAATTTCATTATTTACTTTTTGGTCCAGGTTAAAGATTTGCAACCCGATATTTATGTCAGTCATAATACTTAAAGTATGCACCTCGGTTGTATCGATATCTATTTCTGTACTAAGATTATCATTGTTTGTATCTAAAAAATCAGTGGTTTCATCACTTTCATTATTAATTGCTGTAACTGATTCGATTAGTTGGTTACGTAATAAATTTTCAGGCATATCAACTACATAACAAGGTAATTCTTGTTTTGCATTAGTAATATAAAAGGTGTGTAATTTGCACATTCCTTCCGCCCGCTCTGCAGCCAAATTAGTACGTCTTTGATTATAAAACCAACCAAGAACCGAGAAAGAACGCTCACAAGAAGCACTATGTGGAGTTATTGCAAAAAGACGAAGTGCCAACGCTTGTAACTCCCATTCTTCTTTTTTATGTTGTGCAGTGTCCCACCAAATAATCGGCGTATCTGATCTAAGATTGTACGGTTGATCAAATGGTGCCTTTTTACTTTTATATTTTCATAATTGGGATAATAAATTGTTGCATGATTCTTGATCGTGTTCCATGTTTTTCCAAATTTGTCCAGCTGTTACACTAATATCACAAAATTTTTCCAAATCGACGCCATTACCTAAAAAAAAAAATATTATTAATAAAAAAAATAATTAAAAAATTTATACGTATAGTAATATGTAGTATTACCATGATATTGTGGGTGCAAGAAAAAAGCTAAAAGGTAGATATTATTAGAGGATTCATTCCAACGACGATTAAATTTCTCAATACAGTAATTTTTAAATACTGTATTTTGACTTGGTAAACGAAAAATTGTATTCGCTAATGAAATTAAATAGACATAGCAATCGGCAAGATTAGAAGTCCTCGATTCTAGACACCCAACAAAAAGTTTAAGAGGGTAAAGAATAGACGCAATAAGCCGACAGTTGTTATAAAACGTTCAGTCGCAAAGAATATCTTTAACTTGTGTTTTAAGATCGTCCTCATGTTCTGAAAGAATCTATACAATATTATGCATCAAATTAAATTTCTTATCAAATTTATTAAAGTTTAACAGATTAGAGATGCAGACATATTACATGTTCCTCTGGTTATATTAACATCTGGATATACGACGTTTGACTATAACGACATTTTTTAAAATTTATAAATGCCTCAACAACTAGATATATCGAACAATTCCCTTATTTTTTGAGGTGTTGATATAACCAGGATGACGTATTATTACTAGCTATGAATTAGCTAGTTTTTTATTGAGGTAATTAAATTATTACCTTATCATATAAATATGCCTGCACCTCTAAATAAAATTATCCTTTAAATGGAAGTCGTCAATATTTATGTTTCATATAATTTTTAATTTAAAATCGATTGGTAATCAATTTTAAAACCTGGCTTCAGACTGTCTCTTTAAACAATTTTGCAGACAAATTTGCCTGCAAATTTCATGAGATTCAAGTTGACCGTTCAAGAGATAATCATTTTAATCATGTGCAAAAATAATTGGTCTGACATACAACTTGAATAAATATTAAAAAAAAAACCTTACCCTTATAAAAGCAAATTCAAGTCGTACAATTGAATTAACACAATCCCACATTGTAGACCAACGTGTTTTTGTATGATCCTTTAAATCGCCACCTTTAATCTTCAAGATTTTAATCGCGTCTTTTAAAAATTGGCATGCGGCATGTGATTTTGTAAAATATTTATGAATAATGCCGATTTTCCGAACTGCGCTTCTTACAAATTCATGTTTGCACAAGTCTTCTGTAATCAAATTAATACAATGTGCCACACATATAATATCCAAAATATAAGGATATTTCTCACAAAGTATTCTTTGTGCAACACGGGTATTTGCTGCATTATCAGACACAATCGCGGCTATTTTTTCTGGACCTATATCTTCGACAACCTTAATGATTTCTTCACCAAGAAATGCACCAGTATGATGAGGTACACCAGAATAATTTTTTGAAGCCCAAAGAAATTCTTTACGTTCTTCAGTGATTACACAATAATCATAAATGGATTGATCTAGAGGTATATAGTATTACAAATCGAATTTGGAAAAAATTAATTAGTTAACAACTAATCGATTAACCTTTTTAAATACCGTATTCCGTTCTCCCAAGTACCCTCCCTATAAAATATCCAGGAATCTTGCTATGAGTATTCAGATTTTAAGCTATTTCAAGCTTCAAGATGCCCAAATTTGTAAAAGACCCGGGGTACTTTGGCGAATGGAATACGGTATTAACTAATCAACTGCAGTATAACCTCGATATAACGAATATACTGTATATATATAACGAAGTTCATCTTTAGTTAGTCCTTATGTTCAAATTAGCCTGGATACTATTAAATTACCAGTTATCTAGGTAATATTTATTACGGCATATAATAAAAAATGTTTACCCAGTTACACAATCTTTAAAAAATTAATTACTTGATTAGTTGCAACTAATCGATTAATTGATTAGTTGCAACTAATTTTTAACTAAAATGTAGTTTATAACAGTACCTGTAGGATTGGTCCATCTGTCAAATGCAATTGTAAGATTAGTTTCTTTATCAAGAAGTCGCCTGACTTTTATATTTACTCGAGCAAGCTCTTGATCTAAAAGAGTATTTGATAAAACCCAACAGCTTGGAATAGAATAGGTAGCACGTAGGGCTTTGGTATATTCCTGAAAAAATGGATGCTCAACGATAGCAAAAGGTAAATTACAACACACGACCATTTTTAGTAATATCTTATTAATTTGGTCTTCCTTATCTAATGAAGTAGGAATATTCTCATATTCGCTATCAATATTAACACTATTTTCCAATTTTCGTTTTTTACTTGCTGCAGTCGATGTTGAGGCCATATCATTATCTGAATCAACACAATCGTTTGTCAATGATACTAAGACTTTAATTCTAGTATCTGACTCAACTTTTTGACATTCATACGCAAGATGCGTTTTGAGTTTACTTGGCTTTGCAATATTCCAATGTTGATCACAAAAAGAGCACGTTGCGGCATAATATCCTTTTTTAGATGACTCATCTCCCTTTAGAAACCATTTCCATACCTCACTAGGAGGACGTCCACCTAAATTTTTTTTAACTGAAGATTTTTTTTTCAAAGTCATTTTTTTTGTTCAAAAGAAAAAAAAAAATTTCTTATTTTAAAATATTCATCTTTATTTATTGTTATCTTTATTAAAATTTCGGCTACTATACAACGCTTCGTTTAGAATTTTAATTCTCATATAAAGGCTTCAATTAGATTCGACTTTAGTTAGCCTTTCGACCAAAGTTTTAGTTTCGGAAATGATCATCCTGGTCCGAAAATTAATAAAATCCGAAACTGAAACTAGGTCCGAAAATCCTGGGGTTTCGGTCACATGTATAATACTGACTAGAGGTGTAGATGAAACTTGAATCATTGGAATGTGCCGTGTCGAAAATCAGTTACAACTTGTCGATTAAAAATGCGGAAAATCGAAACTTGCGAATTCACCGATATAATTACATATGCCGTAACCTGTGTTGCATGCCATGCCATAACTTGTAACTAATACGTATCGTATCGTAACGTATGTACGTGCATACAAGATTTTTACGATTCACACGATTTAACAACATAGAGACGGAACAGTAATGTCTTATGAAAATAATATGGATGAAAGGCCAATTTAACTCCAACGGTGTACGGGAAATAAGAATAACTTTGGGTAAGTGAAATAGGTCTTTTATATTTATTAAAGGCAATAGGACGCTATAACGAATACTTTAATAATAATAGGGACGATGAGGGCGATGCAATTACAGATGATTCTGTTAAGGGTGATACTACAGTAAAGTGGTGATCTTAAGGACTGTGCTGGATTACCAGAGTCGAATAACTAATCGTATGCGTCGTTCTCTACCACAATTCACTAATGTGAATGGTTCCACAAACGTTCTAGAATCCGAGTCTTAATAATCCAGATCGAAGTTACAAGTCAATTCAGTCCGTCGAATTGAGTCTCGAAAGGGTTTATTAAAGTTACAAGACGAATTCGGAGAATACTTAACAAAGGAAAATTCAGATAAGTAGATTTATTTTATTATTTGTTGGTAACTAAGGGTGGATGAGAATTTTTGTTCCTTTATTGAATTCTAAGTGCTTATATACATTTTTTTTATATATAGGGTGCTTTCGCTCTAATCTGACGAATTCGCTCTAATTTGAACGTATTCGCGATTTCTTGGGTGTGTACACAGTTAGGGATGGCAACGGTCAGTCATTTTCGGCTAGCCGTTTTGTAGCAGCTGTATCTCGCGATCCAGTAGTCCAAATTGGATCGCTAGATCACGAGATAGCCGCGGCTTAGCCGCCGGTCGGCTAAGCCGAAAATGACCGACCGTTGCCATCCCTATACACAGTGTATACGCTCAAGGCGCAGGGATCAACAAATTGGTGTAATCGCGTATTCGCGATAATTTGGATATATACGCGATTTCACATGTGCTATTACCATTTTTGTATAAGTTATGAAATGTAAATTGATAAATTTACCAAAATTGGACATAGTTACCAAAATGGATTGGGAATTACTAATAAGTTATGTAATTTAGCGAGAAAAATAAAGTTTTTATTTTAGAAAATGAAGAAACTAAATTTTTATTCGTTACATATGCCTCCCCCTTGGGATTAAGCTCCTGCGAAATTAGATAGGATAATTTTTAATCTGAAGTTCCCGAGTGGTCCATGATCCTTTTAGTATGAAACGAATATTTCCTCCAGGATCGAAGATGGAAGTAAGGGGCCAGTCAATTAGTAAGTATCGGAGCCATTGATTGAATATATCTGAACTTTCATTTCCGGCACCTTTATTCACACTATTCTTAATTTTCATTATTGATTCTTCAAATCGATCGTCTAAACGCATACCATTATTTTCAATTTTATTCTCAAGTTTCGCAGATTTCAAAACCCATTTAGATACCATCCAATCGTTCTTAATCATGCCTATGCCATTTCGGAAGCAGGATCCGAGGTTGTATTGTCCAGTTGGGTTATTATCCTCAACACATCTTGTATACCATTTAATTACTTCGTTAGAGTCGGCAGGCATTGCTTCACCCTCTTTCTTACTGGGTAAACTAGCCCTTGACTTCCGACTACCTTTTTTGGTTTTCTTTCTTTATCTTCTAATGTTCTTGCATTCTTTAGTTCAATTCTAGAGCTTTATCTAGATCAGCAAGTGATTCGTCGAGATCATCATCATGGCGACTAATTTTCGCAGGGTTACTTAATGCGGGTGTATTATTTTTAGTATTAGTTCTTTTACGGAGAAGGTATGTTTCACTTTTTTTAATCGGTCCTTCTATCTTATATATTATTCGTTCATTCTTCTCATCAATAATCGTCTTCCCATCGTCATCTTTTTTACTATCATCCACTTTCGTATAGACGCTTACGATTCTTGGAACTCTCAAGGTTACTTATTTTATTTAACTCGTCATCTTTTTTATCCTTCGCATACCACTCATTCACACTCCTTTGTTCAACCTTTTCACTTCCATGCACATCGTCACTTATTTCAACGGGGTCACCAACCTCGGCAGGTTTTTGATAACAAACGGACGATCTTGCGCTTCGTCCGTCTCGGCCGATTGTTGATAATAAACAGGTACTTTATTCTCGTCTTTTTCAGTCTCTCTACCGGTTTCACGATAGCTAACAACCTGTATTCTATTATTCATTTCACTGGATCTTTGATAATGGTCGAATGCATTAGGTTCGTGCTTTTCAACTTCTATTTCAGTTTAAATACCAACTTATTTTTATCGAAGTCTTTTAGATAATCAAATTAAAGATCGAATTAATCATTTTCTTCTTCGGCTTTTTTAACACCAATCCCTCTCCATAACCCGTATTAGCAGGTTTTTCATAATATTCGAATACCGACCTTCGTCCTCAATTTCGATTCCATGTTGATACAAGTAACCAACATTATCCATTATACTAGCATTCTTCATGTCTGCTGGTCTTTGATAAACGAAGGCTTCATATTCGCCTTTTTCATCTCCTATTCTGTTTCGATAACAATAGCCAGGTTTGTTTATTCCATCTGCATGACCGGGTTATTTTTCCATGATTACTCTTTGGCGGGAAGTCAGTTTTGGGTTCAGTGTTTAAGACGTCAAGATAACCGTCAATTAAGTCCTCAAATCTACTTCCAGGTTTCCTTCAGGAACATCATGTAATTTAAGGGTGGTGGTCGCGGCAAGTCGGCTTGACTTTACTGGGAGAAGTTTTTTACAAGACGCCTTGATATACGAAGGCGATCGTGTTGTTTCCTTTATTCCTGACTTCTCCATAATTATTATATTTTCTAATAGCCCAATGTAAATTCCAAGGCCTCGGGAATCTGCTTATCATCAGTAGCTTCAGGAAATTTTTGGTTTATTATATTTAAAACCACTTTATGCTGTTCCGTGGTAAGTGTTGTTAGAAACAAATTGCACTTTTTATCTAAGCGCTCTATATTCGGGCACTCACAGATGGGTGGCTCCTTCTTCGGCACAAAGGTTTCTTAGGAAAAATTTTTCCTGTGTATTGCGAATCTCTCCTTGAAATTCGTCGTGTTCTTTATTATATCGTCAGGGAGCTCGAAGACATGGTTACTAGGGCTAGATGGGACAGGGCGACCTGACCTGTATTTGTTGAATAAGTGCCCTAATCAGTGCAACGAGGTTTTCAATAGTAGCGGGTTGGTTAGGCTGGTTAAAGGGATTGTAGTATGAGGTTGAATTAAAAAGTTGAGCCATGGATGTTTTTTCGATTATTTCTTTTAATTTATCTGATGAGCTAATTATATTTTATTAATTTTAGGTCGGGAGTTAATTATTCATTCCACACAATCGGCACCAAATGTAACTGTTGATGGGAGAGCTTATGAAAATAATATGGGTGAAAGGTCAATTTAACTTCGACGGTGTACGGAAATAAGAATAACTTTGGGTAAGCGAAATTAGTTATTAAAGGGCTAAATGGACAATAGGACGTTATAACGAATACTTTAATAATAATAGGGATGATGAGGGGGCGATGCAACTACAGGTGATGCTGCTAAGGGCGATACTAAAGTTGGATTACCAGAGTCGAATAACCAATCGTAAGCGCCGTTCTCTACCACAATTCCCGCAAGTTACTAATGTGAATGATTCCACTAACGTTCTAGAATCCGAGTCTTAATAATCCAAATCGATCAATTCAGTCCGTCGAATTGAGTCTAGAAAGGGTTTATTAAAGTTACAGGTCGAATTCGGAGAATACTTTACAAGGGAAAATTCAGATAAGTAGATATGTTTTATTATTTATCGGTAATTAAGAGTGGATGAGAACTTAGTTTTCTTTATTGAATTTAGTGTGTTTATATACATTTTTTTATCTTATAGGGTGTTTTCGCTCTAATCTGAGCGAATTCGCTCTAATTTGAATGCATTCGCGATTCCTTGGGTGTATACGCCTAGATCTGAGTGTATACGCTCAAGGCGCATGGATCAACAAATTTGTGTAATCGCGTATTCGCGATATTTGGGTGCATACGCGATTTCACATGTGCTAAGCCACCAAGCCACCCATTATTACCATTTTCAAAAGAAATTTACCAATATTAGACATTTTTACCAAAATGGATGGGGTAATACCACTAAATTATGTACAAGCGGAAAAGGTACCGACTAAAATATAAGTTTAAAACAAGAATAAAGAAACTAAAATTTTAATTCGTTACAGTAAATATTTTTCAAGGACAAAGCCTATGTTTAATTACCGTTACAATGTATCATAATTGTGCTTTAGAGCACTAGCTATTAATTGTTGTTACTGTTATATTATATGTAATATTAATGAAATCTGTGCCATTATATATATTTAAAGCGATAAATATTAAAATACATATATTATTCTAATTTCAAGCATTCGAGCTATTTAGTTTGCAACATCGTAATTAGTACTTCCTGCATCTATTCGTTGCATGTTTTGTTTGCTCTTCAATATTTTTGTGGCGCAGATACCTGATCTGCGAATCAGATTTCAAGATCACGGTGTAACGTAACACGATCGACAAATTCCAAAACAATCGTTCGTCTGCATAAAAAACCATCTAATAAAGCTATATAATTACCTAACCTTTAATCTTAGTCTAAACGATACCCTAACTACAATGAGCTTAAAAAATTTTTGGTAATTATAAAACTGCGCCATAAACCTGGCACAGAATTCATACGTGCAAATTATTATCATTATGCACATCAGTATAAGTTTAAACTGTCAGCGAAGCGACAGGTTAAATCTAGTAGAAATAAAAAAAAAAAAAAACTTCATATAAAGTTCACAAATTAATAAATACACGGAAAAGAATTTATTACATATCCTTTAGAGAATAAGTAGATCTGATATTTATTATTAATAAACTCAAACTAATTAAAGAATCTATAAGATATGAACCAAAATTTTGATTTACAAGTTAAGCGTAGCGATAAAATTTTGTTTAAATCCAACGTAATAAAGTAATTCTAACGTAATAAAGTAGAATCTTTCCAGTGTTACAAGAGAGAGACTTTATTGTTGCACTGCCAATTTAACTTTGGTCGTAAGCATTAGAAATAGGAAACCGATGATTTATTACTATGCACAAGACAATAAAAATACTATCTTCCAAAAGTATACTCGGTACACAAAGAATCCTCTAAAATACTCTATTTATATTAGGGTGTCCAGAATTCTGCAATCGCAGAAATTCTGCAAAATTTGCGGTGCATTTGCCGAATTCAATTAAATTTGCAAATTGCAGAATTTGCAGAATCCGTAGTTAAATAGTGTATTTTTATTGGCTTAATGATTTGAACTCGTAGAGTTTGCAGAATTTGAGGCGTAGCTTATTGTTAGCCCGAAATAATACTTGACAATTGTCTTGTCAAATCCCCGCATAAAGTTACCAAATAAAATTGATAGCTGTACAATTATGTGCAGAATATAACGGATAAAAATTGCAGAATTCTGGACACCCTAATTTATATACATTCTATTAGACTCAAATTGACTAAGATACTACTTATGCAAATGTAGTCATAACTTAATAATTGCATTAAAAATGGCGTAACAATGTAAAAGTCTAAATAAAGTAAACCTTGTTATACAAAAAAGCTTATTTAATGATATTACTTTTTTTTTTCGTAACAACAGTTATCTTCACTTTACAGTATAATTTCACGTAATCCAATAAACGGTGATATATTTTGTCTTCTAAGCAAAGTATTCGAGGAGTGAGATCTTTTAGAGATTATTTGCACCGTGAATACTGACGTTACTTCGAAGTTAGAAATAGCTTTTGCGGTAACATTTTTATAGTGATACATTACGTCCTCAAAAAGTACTTTACAGTGTATAAGTAAGTTACCCGGGCAATTGATTTGCATCAACCAATCAGACGCATGTCCTTCCATGAATCAGAAATCCATGCACGCCAGCAGGACCTGCATTTTTTATTGTTTAAAAAATTGGGTTAAAACATCGGCGTCTGATGCTAAAATTTGGCTGTAACTGAAAATACCGTTCTAATTGGTTAATTTCGGTTTCAGTTGATATGGTCGAGAAAATTGTCTTTTAAAAAAAAAAATGTATAATTTTTATAATTCTTGAATTTACTACAAATAGACGTGTAAAAACAATTGTGAAAGAAGTATAAGGAATACGTAATTTATCTATTAACTAAGTATGCATGGATCGGAGTCGAATTTTTCATTAATCGGAAATTGAATAAATTAACCAAGTGTGTAAACAAATTAGTGGAATATCACAAAATTTACCTCTGAAATCACACTGGTTTCAAAACCTGTATGGTGTGATATCACCATGTAAGTTAGATGCATTTCTGAAATCTGTGCCAGGTTATGCATGTTGCCGATCATCATGTAAAATTTTTTAAAATTTTTAAAGTTCATTAATATTAGGGTTAGGGTGTTTCATATAAAGTTAAAACTAAGTGGGTGTAGAGTAAAATCGCGCAAGAAAAACTTTTTGTTAGAGCACTAAAGGTGGTTTATTATGCAGATTTTTGAGAAAGAAGGATTTTTGACAAAACGAACGTTTGTTTTGATCGTGCTACGTTACACCTGATCTTCGAAATCTGATTTGTAGATCATGCATAACCTGGCACAGATTTCAGAAGTGCAAGTTAGATACAACCCATCTTTTTTCTTCAAAAATTTACCATTGATAAAGGTCGCTCAAGTATTACTTTTAATTTTTTTTTACATATCAAACATAGGTCGCTCTCAAGCGCCTCAATCAATGAGTCAAAAAATGTCGGGGAATAAATTTTACTTAGCGGAAATTATTTAAAATTAATTAAGCGTGTTTATCATTACGATGAATAATGCGTAAATTAATAAAGTTTATTACGTAATAAACCATTTTTTATTAGTAAAAGACATTAAATGAATTTTTCATTTCAATCAACAAACTTTTTACAACAAACCTCCTTTTTTTTATACCTGCCTTTGAAAATTATACGATTAATAGAGTATTCATAGAGATCGCTCAAACAACTTTGCAATGGATCATCATTTTCGACGTCAGCGAATTATTATTTTACTTCTCACATCAAAAGTTTTTATGAAAAATAAGGAGACCGTTCAAATATTGACTGCAATGTTTGTTTTGATTGATTGTAATAAATGAGCACTAGTACAATCACTCACTAATTACATCGAAAAAAATGATGCTTGAGAAGATTACAATTACGTCATAAATTGCATATTCGAATTTTCATCAAAAATTTTATGTAAATTAATTATGCTTGAGCACTATTACATCACTTGCTAATCACATTGCTTCATAATAAACAATGAATTCTCAACAAATTTCTAACCAATATGAAAAAAATAGTCACTTTATTTTTAATTCTCGAAGCTTCTAAAACAAATAATTGATACTTTAATATGAATGTAATAAATGTTGCAGATCATAATGAAATCAGATCATTGTGAAATTTAGGGGTCTCAATTTAAAGATATAAGCTCTACCAAAATCCACCTATACTCTTTTCCTAATAATTCTAACCCTAAACCCTAACTTAACTATAAAAAAAAACCTAACTAAAAAGGTCCCAAAAATTTTTAAAAATCGTACATAAAATAAGTTAAATTTCATTATGATCTGATTTCATTATGATCTGCCACAGTAACTATGGTGTTTTCAGCACCTATAACGAATATAATCTAAAAATGAATAAAAAATTATTAAATGTAAAAAAATTTATTACTAATATTGTTATTTAAAGATTTTAATACATAAAGGTAAATAATGGGATAGAAAATATGCTTGTGTTAATGCTATTGTAAAATTATATGCTTGCTATAGCTGCTAAAATCTTATCAAATATTGTCGGCTGTCACTTAGATTATAAGCGCGATGTTAAGGCATACCAAAAATGTGTACAAAGAGACAAACTTCTTAAAATTCGGTAAGGTTAGGGTTAGAGTCAGGGTTAAGATTTAGAGAGGAAAAGTTTATATAATAAAATTGTCCAACGAAAATGCGCAAAGGTGGTATCTTATACTGATTTATGAGCTATGAGCGATTTTTGGCAGAACGAACGTTTGTTTTGAATCTTCTTGACCGTTTTACGTGACACCTAATTTTGAAATCTGATTCGTAGTTCAGGAAAGCTGCGCCGCCAACCTTTTACGTACACATTTTCGGTATGCGATGTTAGGTAGCGTCATTGTAAATTCTCCTGATAAAGTGGCTAACATTCCATAACTCACAAATGTCTCTTATACTTTATGTGCCCCTTAATCAACTTATATTTCGGACTGGGCACGACTCAAGTCGACTCAAGCTTTGGGTGAGTCGAGTCGACTCAGACTCTGAGCGAGTTGAGTCGAGGAAATTCCTAGGAATTCTTAATAAGATTAAGCTCTGGGTCGATTTGACTCGCTGAATGGACATACAGATTATCCAATTCCAAGCACAAACTTAAAACCCTTAAAATCAGTTAATAGACGTGGTAAAAACGTGAAATATTTCACAATGCGTTGTATCACGTTTATAACTTGTTAAATTTGATGAGTAATAAGTGTTCTAAGTTCATTGTGTAAATATACTCAGAGTTGCAAATTGGTTTATAATAGAAGTAGTAATGTCGTAGGTGGGAATAGAACTTAAGTTGATTCGGAATTTATAAGGTTAGAGGGGGTGGATTCTGAACCCTATTATGATTCTATTCCCACTTACAACAGTAATAGTTTCATAATGAGTAAGTAATGCATTCTCTCTGAGAATGATAAGACAAAGCAATAAATTTACATGATTAAAATCAACGCTATTTACATATAATTAAAATCAAAATATTATATTAATATTAATAATAAAATGCTAATAACGGTATACTAACATTTTATTTATTTATATCTTTAATATTGTAATATATGGATATTTTATATGATCGTTATGATTTTTTAGTATTTTTTTTATCGCCAGATATGTATAATTTCATCACAGGAATTTCTTTCATTAAGTTAATCTTGCTATACAGCATATTTAATTCCGATAAAAAATTTCTTATTACCTTATCGCATGACCAATATTGTATATATGTATAAACTTTCATTTAAAAAATTCATTTA
The DNA here is from genome assembly GCA_910591765.1 of Ambispora leptoticha. Classification (NCBI taxonomy): domain Eukaryota; kingdom Fungi; phylum Glomeromycota; class Glomeromycetes; order Archaeosporales; family Ambisporaceae; genus Ambispora; species Ambispora leptoticha. Next base: position 19,445 of record CAJVPS010000283.1, read on the forward strand.
ATCAGTGATATTAAACATCAATAAATTTAATGCTCATATAATGATATATTGTAAATGATGAGTGATGCATTTCTTTTCTTTCAATGTTAGGTGAGATACTTTTGACGGCTGATGCATAACAGACTCGAATTAAAAGCTATATTTATAAGAGAAATAACAACTTTCAAGTTAAAAATTGCTGTAATCATTTTGTTTTATATAATTCATTTCACAATACGTCTATTAAAATATTCTTATTCAATTCACTGATGGCTGCTCAAACACAAAAACTTTTATCTTTATCATTCATATTCTCGTGCATGATTATTGCAACGATTGCAGTAAGCTGTCCCTCATACTTAAGAGAACGCGATGTATATAAACCTTACGATCAAACACATCGTTACAATGAACGGGCTATTATTTACGACGATTTTGATGATTTAGATGATTTAGATGAATATGATGTGGTTTACCCGGTTTACCCTGACGATGATTTAGATGAATATGATGTGGTTTACCCGGTTTACCCTGATGATGAATACGATGTGGTTTACCCGGTTTACCCTGATGATGATTTTTTTGATGACGACTTATTAGTTTACCCTGATGACGAATTATTAGTTTACCCTGATGATGACTATTTGGATGACGATGACATATTAGTTTTAAGGGATGAATATGGTGGATCCGGTGGAGAGAAGTATTTTCCGTCCATAATTTAAGGGAATGAATATGACGAGGAATACGTGGATACGGTGGATACGGTGGATACGGTGCCATGAAAAAGAATATTTTCAGTTCTGCAAACGCCGTTATCGGAACTATTATATTAAGGCCGTTTAAAGTTAATTAGTTGGTTAACGTCATCCCCCCCTCCTCAGATTGCTGCCCCCCCCCAAAAATAAACACTTAGTATTATTTATATGCACAAACTCGAAAATCAACCAATCAGCGGCTTTAATTTTGTCCATTTAAACTTATTTGAAATTACAAATAACAAAATCTTCCAGAAATTTTTATAATAAAGTTTTTTTTACAAATTAATTTGAACAGATTATAAGAGCAACCAGGTAGTTACAAGGGATATCCTGTGTCAGAACAAGAACTGCAGGGGTAGATTGGAAGCATACGTAAGTCTGGTAGTACGTACATACGTATTGTAACGAATAATTCTTCCCTTGTCTCTCACTTCCGTATTTGTCTAATTCATTAAGTTGTCACATACCTTCCATAATTGTATCGCCATAGCCAAGTTAATCTTACCTTTCTAGTATTAGGCGGCTTAAGAATATTATTTCGGATATGTATCGTAGGCGTTTAAGCCTACTACGTAGGCGTAGTTAAACACTGGCCAACAAAGGGTAATACGTAAGCTTAGTCGTAGCGAAGTAACGTAGTTAGAAATCATAATGTATATAATTATCAGTTTAAATGATGGTGATGACAGATTTTGTGTAATTTGATTAATAATGCATAACGATAAGTAAGAAATAACAATCTAGTATAATCTTGAGCAAAACTTGTTCTTAATAAATATGTCTCATGAAAATCGTGTATCAGTATAGACACATAAGGAAAAAATATGCATTAGAAAAGCAAAATATTAAAAGACAAGCAAATATAAATATGATAAATAAGAACCTCTGAGCAGATTTAAGATGCAGCACGAATTTTGAATAGAATACCTATTATGATTAAGTTTTTTAAAAAGCTTAGCGTTGGTTACTGAGATTGTAGAATTGACATGGAGGTAACAAGAAATTGGTTGGTTACGACAATTATACGCGGGGTTAGGGGCGTATAAAAAAAAGAAAAGATACAGGTTTTGTGACAATAATTATACACCAATCCAAAATTAATTCATTCATTCAAATTAGCCCATCATTTTTTTTTTAAAATTGTACGTACATATACGTACCAGTATACATGCAAATTTCTAAACATTTGTTCGTAATGCTGTACTTATTTGTAACTGTTAAGCGTGAGTCCCAAATCCCTTCTACAATATTATCAGATGTTTTATTCGAAATAGATGATGATCTTACTTTTCAAGACCTTTTACAACAAGCTGATCTTGAGTATAAAAGTAGTGAGATTGTTAAGGTTGAAGTTCGTTGTGTGGGAAACAAACAATACAATACAGTTGCATCCGGAGTTAAGAGTAGTTTGGCATTGTGCCGAAAAGATGAAAGAAATGTATCACATATTCGATTTACCATTAGTGATGGATCTATTCAATCAACTAGATCAACTAGCTCAAACGATTATTTAAATGCATTTAATATCATGATGGAACAGTCTAGTATACGTTCTCTTCCTCCCCCAAAATCTGGTAATACCAAACGGGATAAATTATATAATGATATGTTATTTATATTGCGAGAAAAAAATTGTGGATGGTTAAATGGAAATGAAACTACTGTAGGGAAGCGATTTTTAGAAAGTCTTAATGCTTTGCTTTGGGAACTTGATGAGCATCATCAGAAATTACAAGATCGGGGTTGTCAAATTCCTGAATTTGTTTTATCTTTACATGGATATCAGAATAAACAGTATTATAAAAAGGAATCTCATCATAAAAAAGGAAATTTGCAACGTTCTAAACTAGATTTATTAGTAAAAGGCATTGAAAATTGTATATCTCAACCTTGGGCAGCAAGTGATTTGTGGAGTGAATTTATAAGAGAGGTTTTTATGTTAATTTCGTGTGTTCAAAAATATATGGAATATCTAGAAAATGTTAACAGAAGTGTTAATACAATTCGTAATGCTATGCAACCTGCACGTAATCCATTAGATAATAGTGATATTAAGATTCTAATAGAATGCTTTAGACAAGATCTCAAAGATTGTTATAAATCATTAGCTACAAAAATTCGTGAAACAAATGCTTATGAGGTTGTTTTATTGGATGAATATTTGCCACAAAATAAATATGAACGATATAATTTTATTCAAAATTTACAGTTAGATTCAACAATTATGCTTTATCGATATTATCATAGTAACTATCTTGGAACTTTAAATTTTATATGGCGCATTCCTTTGGATCCCAATGAAAGATCAGATAATTTACAAGCAAAAATAATAATTGAAATTCAAGAAAAACTTCCTCATTATTTTACTCGTGGAATGAGAAAAAATATATTTGAAAGGGTATTTTTTTAATTATATAATTTTTAAATAAACTAAAATTATTTTAATATTAAAGTTATTTATATTTTATAGTACTCACTTTTAACACGAATTACACCGAATGTTTTGCGTTTATTGTATTATGATTTAACTGGTGATTCTAGTGTTGGTGTAACAGAAAAAGTAAGGCAAATGGATGAGCGACTTAGGCTTATGTTGGAATTAGGTGATCCAGAAATTATTGTAGACCTTCGAACCAATAATGGATTTAAAGGCACAAAGTTTGATATATTTTGGGATGAAGTTTCTGCATACTTTGAAGAGGTTAACCATTATATATTATTTATTATTTATAATATTATAAAATAAATTTAACTAATTTAATATTTATCTGTTATATTTCTTAGAATATACCAGCAGTTCAAGATAGACGTCATGAATCTATACTATATATGCCACTTTTTATATCAGTTCGAGACTTAAAAGATATTATAGTTTCGAGACTAAATCAAAAAAAAAATGAAAAAATAATTGAAGATTTTTTAGTTCCTTCTGAACAATGGATTGCTTTGCAATTTTATCCAAAAAATCTATGGATTAAATCTAGTATAAATTATGTTGGACGATTTGAAATTAAATACAAGGTTCAAGCAAGACAACTTAGAAAATCACATCCAGATGCACATTATTGTCGTGCAATATTTAAATATTTTCGTCATTTTGCAGTAAAATTTAAAGAACATACTGTATTAATATTTGCTGATGATAAGCATAAAGTACCTATTGGTGAAGATGTTGCAACATCAACTGGAGTACGAAATAAAAGTGTAGCTATCCCAATTTCAGCTATATTAAATGCAAGTGATCATGACTTTACAAAGTTATCATTAACACCATCAGTAATGTTATTAGCTACAATACCTGAAGAACCTACAGATTCATTTTATAATGGCCAAGTTTTTGTAGCATATAAAGATACATTTTTCAACCTAGTTCAGCTCTTCGACATAGTACAGAATTTTATAATAATTTAAATTCTTTTTATGATGAGTTCTTGCCTGAAATTCTAATGATTTACACAGATGGTGGTCCAGATCATAAATTCACATTTGGTTCAGTTCGAATTTCTTTAATATGTCTTTTCCTTAAGGGTAATTTTGATATGTTAATAGCTGCTAGAACTGCACCATATCATAGTTGGGCAAATCCAGCAGAGAGAATTATGTCAATTATTAATCTTGCATTGCAAGATGTAGCTTTACAACGTGATCAAATGAGTGAAGAATCTGAATTAGTATTTGCACAACTTAAAACTTTAGAATCAATTCGTAAAAAGCAAAAAATAATTTAAAATTAAAAATAGAATTATCTGTATCAATTAAAAAATTTTAAATGAAAGAACAACACGATTAAAACTCCATGATGATTACTTTTTAGTTGGTCAAACTGCTACAAATTTAGAAATTGAGCAATTTTTTAAGGTAATTTAATGCTATATTTGAGTACTGTTAAGGAAAAACCTGTTATCAGGCTTTCAATTATATTTTGTACTGATATTATTTCTAATAAATTAGACTGGTTATATCCAGTACAAAATATATTAAAAGCTTAATGATAGATTTTCTCTTGATGGTACTCATTTGTTACAATTTAATAACAAATTATTCATAACTAAATTGTATATATATTTTAGACCATTCATATAATTGATCCAAGTCTTAAACAAACAATGACTACATCGAATGCTTTAAAAAAACAACAATTTTATAATGATTTTTTAAAATCTCATTGTCAAATTCAAACTTATACATTTCAAATTAAAAAATGTACAAGCCAAGAATGTCAAATATGTCAACCAATTCGAATGCCACATGATCAATTTGAATTATTATCTTTTTTTACCTGATCCTGAAATTTCTGCAGGTAAAATTTTATAATAAACTTTTAAATTTCGGCATTCTTTTTTGTACATCATTTTCGTGTAACCTTATGTACATCAGATCTTGTCAGCCAATGAAATCGCAAGATAATTACACATGATTTTTTGGCTAATTTTGTGTAACACTATGTACATCAAATTTATCATATACGTACGTACGTACGTACGTACGTACAGTACGTTTGTTCACGGAAGTGCAACATTTACAATAATGATACTTATGCTATAACAGCATAAGCTGTTCTTTATAAAATAAGACATTTTTATTATCTTGGCATTATGTATATAGAGAAAATAAACGGTTAAATTTCATTTCGAGCAACATTTTTTTTTAAAAAACTGCACAAGAAAATAAGCGTTATTGAATCGATATCTTTATTATTAATCAACATAAATCGAATGCACCATAGATATTAAAGACGATTTAAAGATCATATAAACTTCATGTTCCCGTTACTAATAAATTTTATTCAATTGTTTGAGCCAGCCTGAACTATATGACGATTAGAATCGTTCGAATTATTGTATAGTTTGAGCTCGGTAATAATCAACTCTAGTAAGAAAAATGGAAACCTGCATTAGAAAGTAATTGTAGCAATGATAATAGAAAAACATCTTTAAAATAAATATCTCAGATATATTACCGTATTTTTAATTTAGTTATAATTCGTTGAATATATAATAGTTGTACGCTTACTGCAAAATGTTACTTTTTCTTACATACAATTTATCTAATCATCGTCTATTTTTTAATACTTACCTTACAATCTTTCTTGTTTTCTTCTAGTATAAGTAAATCAATATGTTTGCTTGCAAATATGTTAGATAAATTGAATCATGCAAAATACAAAGCGCAAAATACAAATGCAAAATGTCTCATACATATATATCAAATGCAACACAAATGAAAACCTATGTAAAAAGAGTAAGCCAATCTGTAGAAAAACCTAGACGATTACAAATAGGAATATACTGTGGGTTTAAAGGTGGAACTTCCGCAGACTTATTTGGCTTGAATTTGATTAACACAATGTGATTACTTTCATACCATTGTAAAACAACGGGCTTTCTACGAAGACCAGGTTTTTGCCCAAATGGTAAAAACAAAAGACTAGCATTAGAGTCTGCACCGAATATTACAACTGGTACGTTGAATGTGTCCGATGCTAATTGTGCGCATTCTGGAGTATAAAACCAATATTCTTGTGAAGACCCTGATACCATATGTGACAGAACATTCATAAGCCGATTGGTGTCATATCCGAGTATGTGATTATACAAATCCATTTGTTTGGTTAACTGAGATCTCATATTAATCTTTACATCCTGCCAACGTTCTTCTTCTTTAAAAATAGCCACTGCTAGGGATCGAAAACCACAATTACCATCTCCAACTGGGTTGTGAATTTGCGATACTGCGTCTTGGGGAATTCGTGAATCAAGCTTTATACTAGTTGGATGTGATGTTTTATTGTCTTTTCCTAATTTTTGTTTAGCTGAAGTTTTTTTTAAGGGCGGGTCATTTTCTTTATTTTCTTCAGCACCACGAATACGTTTGTTGTTAGGTGGTCTGCCACGTTTACGTTTTACCTTTGGCATTATGAGATTACTACAATCTGCAGTATTATCGATATTGATTGTCTTAAATGTTACTTGCTGATCAATATTATTATTATCCATTTGCAGCTTTGGCATTGTTCCATTTTCCAGAACATATTCTACAGTATGTTGCATTAAGTCCAAAAATGCATTATGATGAAATTTTGGCAACTTATTAAAAATTTCGATAAAATGGGAAGGAACAGGATCTGTAACATGTTCTGTTTTTGCAGTATCGGTATATCGTGCATACCAACGCTGGTGAATCTCATTTTGTGAAACAGGAGTATGCAAGTACCGTAAATATAATACAATTATATGTTGGCAGGGGGTTCTTGTACGTCGAGGATGCAGGCATGTACAAGAACTAGGCTTACCGAGTTGCACTATATAAGTTGATTTGTTTAAACCATCTATTTGTACCACATTGTATGTACCATCTTCACATGCAAAAACTTCATATGCATCATGTATTGCAAGATCTCCCTGTTGCCTTATAAATTTTTCGAATGCAAACTGTGAACAAATTAAACGTAGTTCTTCCAGACTTTTGTCAGTTTTATCGTGTGTGCTTCTATTTTGATGCAAGAATGTCTCATACGCAAGCTTTTGGGAATGTTCTTGAAGTTGCCGCCAAATAATTGAAAGTAATTTATCAATTGGAGTAATTCGGTTTTCAACACCCTTTAGTTTGCTATGCAAACTTTCTACACGTTGAGTTGACCTTATATCAAGGTTGATATTATTATTCACATATGGTGCGAGCCAGCTTTCCTTATGCCGCATCCAAGTTTCATTCATGTAAGTTTTGGCATTTGGAAATCGTTTCCACAATTCCGCTATTTCTTGTTCAATCTATTAAGTTTTAAACATATGTGTTAATTTGTAAAAAAAGAAAAAAATAAAATAAAATTAAATAAAAAAAATTAAAATAAAAAAATAAAAAAACAAAAAAAAAATAAATAAATAAAAATTATTACTTCATTTATTGAAATATCCCCGTATACAAGCTTTTGAAGAGCTTGAATAAATTCATCAATTTCGACGTCCTTTTTGAGCTTGTTCCGAATGTTTTTAAAGATGTGCCAAATGCAAAGTTGATGCCTGGCATGAGGAAATACTAAAGAACATGCTGTGATGAGAGCTAGCTCTCGGTCAGTTATGAATGTTGCTACTTGTGCATCGCCCGTCAGTATAGTTAACACCCTGTTCAATTGTTGCATCACCCAACGATAAAAATCACATGTTTCTGAGTAAACAAGAGCAAAGGCCAAGGGGTAGGTTGATCCAAATTGATCGATGCTACAAATAACTATTAAGGGCATCGAAAACCTATTGGTTTTGTACGTAGCATCGACTATTAAAACATCCTTTGCAACCGCAAATTCAAAAACTGCATGACGGTATGCCCAAAAAACCGCCTGAATAAATTCACCGTCTTGGTCACGTTCATCATTGTGTATGGCTTTTGTTGCAATACTACCCAGAACATTTTCATCATGTTGCAGAGTTTTAAGTAATACCTCGATCTCATTTAAACCTTGTAATTTCTTTTGACGCTGACGACTTATGGCATTGTAAACGTCAGGCTTGTGGACATATTTTGAACTTACTGAATTAAGCACTGAAAATATGTCTCTTGTGCAGAGTCCATTGTCGCAAAGTTTTTCGATTAGGCCAAGATCATCTTGGTCAAATTTACGTATAGCAGGGCTAAATTTTGTTGCTTCCGGGCAAATATCATGGCAATGTTCAAGGCAACACTTTGTAATTACAAAGTTTTTTGAACGCTTTCGGTAATTTATACCAATCATAAAAGGACAACCGGTCCGTTTAGTAGTGTGTTTCTCCTCTTTTCCACCATACTTTCCTTGTCTTTCACAAACAAAATACGCCTGCCTATAGCCACTGCCATCTGGATTCTTAGTTGTTCTACCTAAAATTAATACGGTGTTGGTTTTTGCAGCATATGTTTCTATAGCTGCACGTGCTTCAGGAAAAGTGGCGAAAATGGATCCGGTTCTAATAGTATCAATATTCATTTTTAAAAAAAATTGTAGTTACGATCATAAAGAAGAAAAAAAAATAGAGAGACGCATTCGCTTTTGTTATCAAAAAATGTTAGAAAGAGAGAAAGCCAAAGTCAAAAAAAAAAACTTATATGATATTTATATGTCAGATTTTAGTAGTTTTATTGGCCGATAAAAATTATGTATTTCTGTGCGATTTTATTAGTTGATAAAAATTTGATGTACATGAAATTATGCGACGATTTCATTGGCTGACAAGATCTGATGTACATAAGGTTACACGAAAATGATGTACAAAAAAGAATG